>JAVGWN010000292.1:0-14813 GCA_034552555.1 Semaprochilodus insignis
CTGTAATCACTAATTCAGGATCAGCTCTCAGGACTGCAGTGAATGTGAAGCAGCACGTTAGAGATGGAGGTTATGTGAGCAGCTCCAGTCGCTGCTGCACTTACATGGAGCATGTATGGCTTCATGCAGCCTCTGGCTGGAAACAGCAGCTGATGCCTGAGCTTGTTCAGTTTGATCAGAGTGCAGTGTGGAAAGATAATCAGATAGCACCTGTTATAAACACTGTAGCTGAAAATGAACTGAACTAAACCACTAAAACTTCAGTATCTCACACAGCAGAACCCCACATTCACTAATATGATGAAGACTCTATTTCCACTCAGTCTAACCCAACATACACACCAGCTTTAAGATCATAAATGATTTCTGTAAATTCATGTTTGTGGATGTAATTAATAATGAAACACTACAAATAAAATCACCACAAATGAATAAAACTGAGCTAAAGCAGTGGAGTGTCCGGTCTTCTCTCGAGGAGTTCAAACGTGATCAGATGTTTGACTGAGGTCAGTTTAATAAGCAAATCAGGAGCTTCTGCCTGTTTGGAATAAAGACCTGCAGCTACACTGGCCCACTGTAGGTAAGATTGGACACTCCTGGACTAATAAATCACTGCAGAAATGTGTTCATGCCTTGGTGTATATCTGTAAACAGGGTCGGGATGTAGCTGAAAACTACTCATAATTGAGAAATTAAGAATCTGTATTCAGTCTGTGTTATATTTTGAGAGGTGAGTATTCAGAACACAGTTTATTTTAAGAATATTTATTCAGTATATTAAAATAATTCAATCTTTAAACTATAAATGTTTGTTTATGAACTATATTAAAGTCAGTGTGTGTGGGCTACAGTAGACATGATTAGATTAGACTGACTCTAAAGACAAGCTTCTCTCTCTCTCTCTGTCCCTCTCTTGCTCCCTCTCTCTGTCCATGCGCAGTAGTGTGAGTGGAACACGGAGAGAGGTGAAACACTGGACATTGTGTTTGTATGTGGGTTCACAGAGATAGTAAACCCTTTGCTAAACAGTTAAATCAAGAACTGATCAGCGTCACGTTGTTATAAATCAGTCTTAATAAGTCTTTATAAACACAGAGCCTGAAGCCTGAATAAACACAGAGCTGCTGTAGGAGTAATTTATATCAGCTTCTGCTTTTAATTAATTCCTCATTTCAATAATGGAGATACAGAATAACTGAATCATCCATGACACATAATATGTCATTATATTATAACAGAGCATAACAGAGTACAATCTAAACAAAGACGTTAAATTAGAAACAACTGGAGGATTAATAACGACTGACTCTTTTTGTTGTGGATCAGAGGGGTGATATGTCACTTCCCTGTCCAGAAAGGGGCTTTATGCAGGAGCAAAGTATGTGTGTGTTAAAGTTTAGTATTAGCCTAGAGCAGTTGGTGCTAGCTCTGGAGCTAGGGAGTAAAAAGTTCCCCTCTGGTTTCCGTCTACATCTGGGAACTTGAAAAAGTTAAAATTGTCCTTTAAAACGTCATTGTTCAGTATAAATTATACAGTTTTTCACTTATTAATAATTTTGGTTGCAAAACA
This sequence comes from Semaprochilodus insignis, assembly GCA_034552555.1. Taxonomy (NCBI): domain Eukaryota; kingdom Metazoa; phylum Chordata; class Actinopteri; order Characiformes; family Prochilodontidae; genus Semaprochilodus; species Semaprochilodus insignis. Next base: position 1,571 of record JAVGWN010000292.1, read on the forward strand.
TTCAGTGCATCTCTAGTATTTGTATATACAGTAAAAATGATCCAGAATCTTAAAGTTTCAAATTCAGAAATGCAGTCTCAAGGCTAATGCTTTTGAAAGCAGCTTGCAGTCCATGCATTGTCCATGTAAGCAGTCAGTCACCCTTCTTAAGTACAGGACAATTCTGTGACAACTCAAAGGAAGCAATCCATCCCCTGTGCTGCTTTAATGAACATCCAGCACGTCTTGACCCAACACTGGGTCTAGGTATGACAATAGACCCCTCTGTGAGCTGGCTGTGGTTGTATCTCTTCTCTTCCTATTCCCTTTCATACAGTTTTGAAAAGAATCTGACTGTTTCTCCTGATTCAGTTCACACAGCATACATAAATCTTTTCTGTCCATTACTCTGCTTTAGAAGAGCTCAGAACTTAGAAGCAGCAGCCATTATTTCTGTCACACTACAAAAGCACAAGCAGCGCCACCTGGCTGTTACTCCCACAAAACACTGTTTTGCTGTATTTTAATTTCCAGAGCTTTGACTATGTTCCTTGTTCTGAGAATGTACTGGCAGATTTACTTAATTTGTAATTTGGCCATGTCCCATCACTGCCAAAAGAAAGGAAATTTTGTTTTCTTTTAGCTATAAACATCCAAAACAGTAAAAGACTCTCTACAATTGGCATCATTTAAAGGTGCAGTGTTAAAATGCCAGTTCAAACTTTAATACTGTACACTGGACCATCCAGTGATCTGAAAAACCAAGTGGGATGATAATACCGTGTATAGAAGCATAGAGGTTGATACCCAATACCATTAAAAGTAATTTAAAAGTAATTTAGCCTTGCCAACAAGAACGCGAATGAGAGTATTTCCTTTAGTACAAAGCAGTGAAAGCCACCTCCCTCGTAACATACCTGGCATTGTAAATAAACCATTCACTTTTTGAAAAATGCTCTTCAACACAAATACTAGCCCTCAGACTATGTTCAAACAAGAAAAAAGTAGCTGAAATCTGAATTTCTCAACAAATCAGATTTTCTTGTTATACTATTCACGCAATGCTTCACGAGGAACCCTCACCCAGACGTGAACAATCATGACTGCAGGTCGATGCAGGTTGAGCTTCCATGCTTTCGGTTTCATCTTGGTTTTTATCACGAGGGATCACATGTTCCAGTGGCTGACAGCTGAGCTTACCACTCAGAATACCTTTGAGCTCACATTTAAATTGTTTTTATTTGTATCATTGATTTTATATAATGCTTGATTTATAGTTTTTTTAGGCTTTATTTCTTTTTTTAAATCTCTTGAATAAGGAATGGTTGTAATGTTTTCTATTTTTGTTAGTGCAGAAACTCCCCAAATGTTTGAGATCTCAGCACTACAAAATCATGATAAATGCTGAGCTAGACTGGCATAAAATTCCACTTGGCCCCTTATTTCTTTTAAGAGGAGCTTTGAAAACTGTATCATCTTCTATTTCTACCTGCACCTGCAGCCTCCACTACTGTATCAGCTGGAGGTTCTCGGTACCGCCATCCTGTGCAGATTTATCCTCTGTCCCAGAGTCAGGAATTTCCTGCTCCCTACCACCAGATCACAGAGATCCACAGTGGGCTCCTTGCTGTCGCCACCTTGAAAAGCTCACCCATGGCAGGCACAGCTGGCTAATCCCCTCTGCTGTTTGGCCAAAAAACAGCCAATGCAGGCTCAGCTGCAAGAAGCTCCAGGCACCCGACACACCAACACCTGACAGAATATCAATTATATTACACACACACACACAATCACTGACTCCAATGTGCAAACTTCGGAATCAACCTGAAAACAACACAGGAAAATAGTCTGGAAAGACACCAAATACCCACACACATGCTCACCATGCTCCACGTAGACTATTGCGCATGCACAGAGAAAGAGAGCAAGAGAGAAAAAGGAATACTGGTACTCCTAGGCCCATACTAATACTTAGGTATTTGAACAATCCAACAATATGTCCAGATGTGTTACGACAATGACCTATTAGTGTTTCTCCCTAAGATCAGAGTTTTCATAGGCATCAGTAAACTGCAAATACTATACGATCTCAGGGTACAGCGGGTGGGTAACGATGCCGCTGAGCGCAGACAGGACAGTTTTTCCGACATATTTAGCTGCGTCACTGCATGATGGGATGGCTAACAGATTGGAGACTTTGACGTTACAGAGAAACCTCTAGTAGCAACTATGAGCATCAGAGATGAGAAGACCTTGTTGAGAAAACNTAGGTATTTGAACAATCCAACAATATGTCCAGATGTGTTACGACAATCACCTATTAGTGTTTCTCCCTAAGATCAGAGTTTTCATAGGCATCAGTAAACTGCAAATACTATGCAATCTCAGGGTACAGCGGGTGGGTAACGATGCCACTGAGTGCAGACAGGACAGTTTTTCCGACATATTTAGCTGCGTCACTGCATGATGGGATGGCTAACAGATTGGAGACTTTGACGTTACAGAGAAACCTCTAGTAGCAACTATGAGCATCAGAGATGAGAAGACCTTGTTGAGAAAACTTTTAGCTTGGCACAAAACGGTAGTGTTCTCTTGTACCAGCAGCCCATATTGCCCACGGACTTAGTCAAGGTGCACCAAGTGCCTCCACCTTACCCACCGATGCCTCTTTCGAAGTACAGACTTGCATCACAAGAGTTAAAAGCTTGGTGGCTATAAGACTGAAGTGGGGACAAGACCACAAGTGTCATTGTTAGGCCTAGGATCACCTTCTCATGTTTTAGTGTGGTGTGTTTTGTGAGGAGAATGAGCTCCGCAGAGAATCCAGCAGAAACAATCCTCTAAAGAACAACACAGCAGAAACGAGAAGAAGTGCAGAGATGGAGTTTACGGCGACAGTGGGGTACAGCAGGATGAATAATGTCAACTACGCACCATGTGGTCTCATTATCCACCCTGATGCCCTTTGGGTTGGTACCTCACCAGATGGTTCGATCTTTGATTCATTTGCACAGCCACCTCTGAGATAAAGTGTTCTTATATGAAGAACTATGTGTACTGTAGATACCTTCAAATCCAGTATGGAGTGATTCTTTTGACTCAAGCCAAGGAAGATATCTCTGCTGTCAGAGCAAAACAGCCAAAATGGTGGCTTTACAGGAGATGAAAAAAACTTTTAATGTCAGTCTATGTAACCAGACTTTTTTCTGAGTAATTATGGATAATTATAGATCATTTCTTTTGGTTTGTTCATCATGAAATTTACTCTCAGTGTAAAGGACAACAGGTTATCATGTCCAAAACTGAAAAATGGTTTTGTTCAGATAACAGTGATTTGCTGGTGCAGTGTATCCATGTTGACTCGAAAGTAACAGCTGTCATCAGAGAGGGTGGACCAGTTTTTCTTTAATGTGTGCATGCAGAACTAAGTGTCTGTCTTACTGACTGATGCACTAGAAATTTCACTGTTCATATTTACGTCATTCACATTTTATGCTCTAGAAATGATCCCACAGATTTTATAGAAACTCCCATAGGCAGTATCTAACACTGTGATTCTCTGTGTTTTAGACTGCAAAGTAAGTGATATGCTTGTCTAAATGTCTCACAGTAAAAGTTGTAAAATTTGTGCCCTTCATTTCTCTTGGGATTCTTACCCTCGAAATTAACTGAATTAGTGCGTTGACTATTTGCCTTGCTTTAACCTTTCTGAGAAGAAAAGCTTCAAGGTACCTAGCAGCATATGACTAAAATGTAGCGGTTACTCTGTCTGCTTCTGGTTAACGGGCCGACTAGCTACTCTTGAGAAAGGAACATCAATTATTGGCATATTAATCAATGGTACTGCTTCAGATTTTTTGGTAGGAGCTGTTAACTGGCACTCGGGACAAAATTCCACCACATCCAAATATTGGCATGGCCAATAAAATCTGCTGACTATCCTGCTCAGTGTTTTGGCCTGCCCTAAATGGCCTGCCCACAGGTCTGAGTGACCCAATGTACACAATTTTTCAGTTAAGCAAGATGGTAGAATTAACTGCTCAGTTCCATTTTCACCCTGTACAAACGATTGTTTTTAATTACTACATGCCCTCTTAGTAAGCTGTTCTTGGTGCTATTGACCATGGCAAACAAGGGTTTCAAAGCGCTCCTATGTTATCTGGTAAAACAGTCATTTCTACCATATGAGGTTGTGAGTGGTCGATGTAATGAGGCTGCCACAAGAAATTCCGACAGACACTCCAGTTGGGTTCAACCAAACTCCAGAATTTATTTAGTATTCCAAGTGTGTTTCAATATAATATAACAAATTTCAAAAGAAAAAGAAAAGGACATAAAACGGTTATCAGGCTCCTTTCAACCTGTGAAATCAGTACACTTCTGGGTTCCAGACACACAATATGGAGTCTCCCATTGCTACCGTCTGTGCACCTAGCTGCACTCGTGCCCCACTGTCCTCCATCTTTCCTCATGCCGTCCTTAATACCCTGTTAGCCCTTCCCACTTTTTGGAGCATACGATTATCAGGGTTACACGAAAGAGCATGGGAAATAATATCAATTCACACAGCTCACTTGATCATCTTTACATATGAGCTCATACTGTTACATCTTTGCTTATTATTATTATCCTGTGTGTACACATGAAGCTAGCTTTATGAATTATAATATAACCAGATGTTACCAAGGTGTAGGAGTGGTAGAATGTTACTAGTGATATGTCTGGTGACATCATTACAGGCATCAACACTGCATAAATAAATACAAAACACTCTGCAGTGTTAACTACCAACATCTAAATTTTCCAGTACTGGGATAATTACCAGATGGAAATAGATGTCTCCAGTGGCAGCGGTGTCAGCTCAATGACGGGTAAGATCTCTTGACCAGAGACAACCTAAGGCAGAGTGACATCAGCACTGGCAAAACCAGAATAGGTCAATTAATCCCACAACAAAACCCCAATATAAACTTCTAACATGCTGCGTTTCAATTAACATACTGTTGTAGAGTCAGTTTCACTAGAGGGCCTATCATAGGCCCTGCAGTCGTATGGTGTCATCTCAATGACGGGTAAGATTTCCTGGTCAGAGATGACTTTAGGCAGAGCGCTGATTTCTCAGAGAGCCCTTGTGTCTGCGTTACCTTTTGGCTTTAACTTTTAGTTACGCTGTTATAGTCAGACCTGCTGGAGTCCCTGCTGCACACTCTTTACACCATATAGTGTTTTCAGTCCTTCTGTCAGAGCTAAAAGTCTGTCTGTTTTCTTTGCCCAAGCTGAACTACTGCTCAAACTGTGAGGTCTAATGCGAAGCTACTGCCCATCCTGTGCGCTCTGATGCTGCTGCTTCATGTGCCTCATTTAAGGTCCTGTCTTTGGACACGAGGAGCTTGAAAGCGAGGCTGGTTGTCTTCCTCCTCCTCTATTGTGGAACCATGCATCCCAGCCCACTTCTAAAGCACACTGAACATACAGCACCTTAAAAGAAGAAGAAAATAATCCAGTAAAAGAAAAGAAAGCCTCTATAAATATCTGGAACATACTTGGTGAAATGGGATTCTGAAGCCTTTTAACTCCAGCATGATCTGCCAGCCAACATTTACACTCACTGTGTGTTTATTAGGAACATCTACTCTGTACATTCACTCACTGCCCACTGCACACAGTCCACACAGTTCATTATGTCCACTGCTGCAGTACCTCACACACATTACTGTCACTGCTGTACATGAGGGAACTCCTACTTTCTAACTCTTCACCATATAAGGTAGGTGTACCCAACACGCTGGTAGATCTGATGTGCTGTTTCCATGCAGTTTCATTCAGAAGCTTCATATTAATAGGCCTTCAATGATGAGACCTTCCAAATCCACCATGCAGCGGGATTTTCAAACCCATCTCAGTTCCAGACTGCACTTCTGCTCCTGCCTCTCTAGATCTCCTTCTATCACAAACACATGCAGAGAAAACACCATCCCATCTCTTACACAGTGTCAAATCTGGATGCACATTGTTTATATCAGCCACTTCAATGTAAACGAGCAGTATCACATCACTGATCATGGTGGCCTTAGGTTCATGTGTGCTGCTCCAAACTGTCCCATTCTGTTAGTCGCTGCTTTTCTAGGGAGGTTATTAAAGCTGTGGGTCAAACCGTGTGAGTGTGTGCAACTGAATGACAGCAATGTGTTCACTTGAACACTGGACTGACCAATAGAATCTAGTGTCTGGATACTTTTGGACACACTGTGTTTGACACATCAGCTGTACAGATCAGTGTATTTAAATCTGCTGCTCTTTGAAATGAATGTTTCACTGCTACAGTTGGATGTGAGAGTTTGAGGGTCTCTGGTCAAACTGCATGTTTGGTGTAGAAGTAAGAAGAAGTGAACACCATCCTCCATAACAACTTACATCTGGCATTTCTGTACAAACCTGCTGCACAGTTTCTATTTATCTGAGTTTAACATGCGGGAAAAACACCACAATATAAAACATATAAGAGCTACATGACAGATACAACACCACAGTTTATATTTGTGTTTTTTAGTCTGTTAAAGGTCAGATATTTAGAAGTGTGGTCTCTGTATGTGCAAAAAAACATTATTTTAGCTGCACAATAATAATAATAATAATAATAATAATAATGTGCTAATATAAATTATAAATATTTTTCTTAATGTATTTCAGCTTTCAATCCCATTTACATGCACCATTTCATTTAAAATAGATGATTTGCATATGTGTGGCGTGTGCTAGGCTGACGTAAATGACCTTTTGTTCTTCCTCTGCTTTGACTGAGACTTGACCTGGACTGAACTATCAGTCTTGCCGTCTCTAAATGATAGTTCATGGAAACACATAAAACAGTGAATATTAATAAGGTATTGAACATTCACTGTGGTTTCCATACTGGGGAGCAGATAGACGTCTTGGCCTCCTATGTGACTGTAACAGATTTGAGCGGGACCACCACAGTGAAAGGTACAGACCTAGGTAAATACTGTCCATCATTATATCTGAAAGACGTCTGAAAGTTACTTTAACATTAATATAAATGCTCTATATTGAAGTCACTGCTCACAAGAATGGTGTGAGTATGGAGAGGAACATAATGAACAGGACGGGGATCCCGGATGCTCTTGTTGATGACTGGGAATGTGGCAGATGCCACCTCCATCCATGGCTTGCCAGCCTACAACCCCGTACATGGAGAATCTGGATCTGCTGCACTAATGTCAGCCAGTGAACTTCAACAGAGACGTGATCTCAGTAGATAAACATCCCTCCAAATAGTCTGTCTTTCACAGTACGTCTTCCTCTATAATAATAATCAGAGTCATTTTCAAATACCGCTTTAAGGTCTGTAAGCCGGGGCGATTCTAGGATCAGAGCTTTAGGGGTGCTGAGCACCCAGTGAGACCAGCCCCCACCTCTCCAGACCACCACTAAGACTACATCAACACTTGCTGCTGAAATGAACACTGGAATGAAGTCCACTGAGACATGCTGTGAGTGTGAGCTTCTGGAAGCATGTAATGTGGGAAGAACGCAGAACCTCCATGAAGTACAGTTATGTACACAGTCAATGTACAGTTATATCGGGAATGGGAAGTTCTTCTTCCTCAACTGAACAGTTTCTGCTTTGTTGCCACTGTTCACTTTATGTCTGTTCTCACCTGTTTCTTCCTGCTCCTGCACTCTTTCCTTCTTTCCTTCTCTATCCTTCTCTCTCTCTCTCTCTCTTTGCACTGATAATCATACACTAATATATTGTATTCATCTACAAAATGACATAAATCTAAATAAATACTAATAAATAATCCAAACTAACAGAGTATTATTGGTATAGATCACTGTAGGAGGAGGTTTGGGGAGAATCCAGGTTTGATAACAGGAGATCATAGTCTGGTTATATGGAGTCATTGTGGACTCTATACTGCAGTGACCGCAGGAGAACAGAAGCTGCCATGGCTTTATAACTATGTGGTCTTGACTAAAGTTAACTGTCAACTTTCTCACCTGGTTCAAACCTTAAACCTAAAATAGTAGATATGTTTAGAATCAGGAGACTGAAGGCTGGAGATGTTGGTGTAGTTCATTTGAAGGCGATCACAGTTCACTCACAGCTCTTGTCCAGTCCGATGACAAAAACTTGTCACAGGGTTTTTATAGACAGTTTCACCACACCCTTAATGTACAAAGAGGATGCGTATTTGTCTGGTTTTACCAGATGGTCAGCTCTCCTTCAAATGATGTTTGACCTATAACCTGTAGAACCCTGATGGCAACATTCTCCCAGGGGCTCCGACCCCGTCGTAGATGCATACAATTCAAGTTCTGTTCTGGAAACGCAGCTGTTCCTCACACAGGAAACTTATACACACTGTATACTTACTTATACAAAAACACTGATATCCAACAACAGGAACAATAAATGATGATAAATTTAGACTGATATGATCAATATTTATTGAGCTACACATACAGAAGTAGTGTCTCTCAGTATGACATCGAGCCGCCATGTTTGCTAACCCAACATGCCAGACGTCTCTGCATGGACTTGTAGAGGTTCCTAATGGTGCCCTGTGATAATCCATCCCATGCAGAGATATATATGTTGAGCCCTGAGTCATAACTGTTCCAATATGATATATGTGTATTGTTAGGAAGATAGATTCAACATCTTCATATGTGATGATCTGTCTTCTTTTACTTCTTGTATGTATACAGTATATATATATATAATATAGATATATAGATATAGATATGCACACACACTACACTGCCAAAAGTATTCGCCCATCTCCATCTGTTCTACAGCCCGATAGTTCTACAATTATACTGATACCCAATGAATAAACAATCAAATCTGTCAGTTTGTTCAACAAATATAATTCTTAGAAGAGTTCTGTACATTCGCTTACCCTGGAGAGCAGAACGAGGCATGATAGTGGGTGCCAGGATGGGACATTCCATTTTTGAGGTGGGGGCATTTAACGTTCCTCAATCGACAGTGTCTTGTGTGTACCAGGAATACCTCACAGAAAGCATTACCACCCACAGAGGACAGCTCAGTGTCCATCCATGGGAGCTTACTGATCATGACTGGTGGTGTTTGGCTGTCCGAATAGACAATGTGAGCATGTTGGCAAGTGTTCAACCTCAATCACAAGGTAACGCCTCATATCTTATACAGGTGTGGGCGTTCCCAAGCCGTCCATATGTACATACTGCTATCCCATGGCTGTTGCTATGTCAGTGTAAAGCAAACAGTCAAATATTATTTCAAACGACTACATGGTACAGAATGGAGCTGAGAACGAGTACAGAGGTCAAAACAAACAAGTTTAGAGGCTGCAGGAGAGAGACACTAAAACTGCTTCCATGCTTAATAGCATGCAAACAGGCAGATAGTGTGTGTGTGTAGCATTCACACAATAGAGAACACTTATTAGTTACTGCTATAATAATAATGATAACAATAATAATAATAATAATAATAACAACAACAAAAATTATTATTACTATTGTTTTTGAAGTGTAGCATATTTTTATTATCTAAGTTGTTGCCAGGACAAAAAGACTCCGGAGCGACGCTTGCAGAGCTAAAAGCCAAGGTAGTTTATTAAACAATAATAGCGAACACTCCAATCAACAAAATCAGCAGTAAAGGTAGGGCTTAGGAACGTAGAAAGGGACAGGCAGGCCGAGAGGGACGAGAACAGAAGCCGACAAACAGCGTACACCGGGGTTCCCTCCACCACAACCAGAGGAGGGGGCGTTCCCACACCTCCTCACTTCTCCGCATCCAATGTTCCACAGAGGGCACGTTTGATGGCTCAGCAGTCCAGGGCATGAGAGGAGGTTGGTAACCTAAAATACACTGAAACGGGGTCATGGCAGTGGTAGAGCTAATAAGAGAGTTTTTCGCTATTTCAGCCCAGGGCAGGTATGTCGCCCAATCGGTTTGATTATCATGGCAATACAGCCTTAGAAATGTACCCAGTTCTTGATTTACGCGTTCGCATTGTCCGTTGCTTTGCGGATGATAACCAGAAGTAAGGCTAACTGTTATGCCTAACCGCTCCATAAAGGCTGCCCATACCTGAGAGGTAAATTGAGAACCCCGGTCTGACACTATGTTCTCGGGGATACCAAATAGATGAAAAACGTGGTGAAATACAGCTTCTGCTGCTTGGAACGCCGTGGGCAAAGAAGCAAATGGTATAAAACGAAGCCCCGTGAAAATCTATCAACAACCATTAGAACAACCATAAAGTCTTGAGATTCAAGTAGATCAGTAACGAAATCTAGTGCTATATGAGACCATGGACGCGACGGGACTGGTAAGGGCACTGTGAGCATACAGCACATGAGGAAACGAAGCGGTGTATGTCGGCGTTCACGCCCTCCCACCAGTACCTCCCAGAGAGGAGTTGGTTGGTACGTGTTTCCCCAGGGTGACCAGAAGTGGGAGATGTGTGTGCCCAAGCAATGAGCCCATCTCTACACGAAGCAGGAACAAACATTCGATCAGGAGGGCAGGCCTCCGGGACAGGCTCGGTCTCATAGCAACGTCTTATCTCATCATCAATCTCCCATCTAATAGGAGACAGGAGTACCTTGGGCTCTAGAATGGGTTTATTCGTCTCAGATTCATCTGAGTCCTCCTCAAACATACGTGACAGCGCATCAGCTTTAGTATTTCTAGTTCCCGGACGGTAAGTGATCTGGAAATCAAAGCGCGAAAAAAAAAGCAACCATCGAGCCTGACGGGAATTTAGGTGCTTAGCACTGCAAAGGTATTCCAGGTTTTTATGATCAGTGAGAACCAGGAAAGGGTGTCGTGCACTCTCGAGCCAGTGGTGCCACTCTTCAAATGCGAGTTTAATGGCTAATAATTCCTTATCCCCAATACCGTAATTCCTCTCAGAGGAGGACCGGTTGTGCGAGAAGAAAGCCACGGGTCTTAGTTTGGGAGGTTCACCACTGCGCTGTGACAGTACAGCGCCTATCCCAACATTAGAGGCGTCCACTTTGACAATGAATGGCTTAGAAGGGTTGGGGTGACTGAGTATGGGAGCTGAGGTGAACCACTCCTTTAATTTGCCAAACGCAGTCTCCGCTTTGGAGTTCCAGGCTAAAGCCATGGCATTGCCCTTTAGTAGGGAGGTTAACGGAGCCGCCATGGAACTAAAATTTCGAATAAAATGTCTGTAAAAGTTAACGAATCAGAGAAAACGTTGGAGTTCTCAGACGCTTCTGGGTACGGGCCGATTAGTTACTGCTTCAACCTTTCGGTCGTCCATAACCACGCCCTGTTGATTGATGATGTAACCTAAGAACGAGATAGAACCCAGATGAAACTCACATTTCTCACCCTTAATTTTATACTGATTCTCCAAGAGACGGGAAAGTACCCTCCTCACATGTTGGATGTGAGTGTGAAGATCAGGAGAATAAATGAGTATATCGTCTATGTACGCTATGACGAATGAGCCTAGCATGTCCCGGAGAACGTCGTTATGCCTGGAAGACAGAGGGGACGTTCCTCAACCTGAAGGGCATAACCTGGTACCCGTAGTGCCCCCTGGTGGTGAGGAAAGCTGTCTTCCATTCATCCCCTTTACGGACCCTGATCAGGTTATAGGCGCTACGGAGATCCAATTTAGTGAAAACCGTAGCGCCACAAAGTTGCTCCAACGCAACAGGAACTAGCGGTAATGGATAGCAATAGGGCTTAGTAATAGAATTAAGACCGCGATAATCTATGCAAGGTCTGAGACCGCCGTCCTTCTTCTTAACAAAGAAGAATCCGGCAGCCGCAGGGGACGGGGAGGGGCGGATGTACCTCTGGGCTAAAGCCTCCCGTATGTACTCTTCCAGAGCATCGTCCTCAGCCTGAGTAAGCGGGTAGACACGCGATTTAGGAGGGATCTGATCATTCACCAGGTCTATGGCGCAATCATAAGGTCTGTGGGGAGGTAATTTAGTAGCTCTGATTTTATCGAATACTTCAGCTAAATCGGAATACTCAGGAGGAATGCGTACGGGGGCGTTATCAGCAGTCTCCACGGATGTGGAAGGCCCAGACATACATGCCATTAATAAACAATGTTCTAAACAATGCTGAGACCAAGCAACAATTTCTCAGGTAGTCCACGAGATGGAGGGATCATGAGTCTGTAACCATGCTAAGCCGAGAATGATGGCATACTCGGCGGTGTCCAGAACAAAAAAACACAGTTCTTCTCTGTGTAAGGCACTAGCGTCCATAGAAACTGGTGCAGTTATACGGGATACAAAACCCTTTCCTACTGGGTCTTCATCGACAGCTGACAGACGTAAGGGTTTTTTTAGTTTGTGGACTGGAAGTCCGAGCTGTCTTGCAACGTCCACATGAATGAAATTTCCCTCAGCGCCGGAGTCAATCAAGGCTGGGAACACACACGACATAGTCTGATAATACAGCGTCACTGGAACCATGTAACCATCCCTGTAACCATCCCCGGAGCGGGGCTACTCAACACAGATGGCTGAGGGGTGATGGGCCCGCTTTGGCTAGCGGGTGGCAGCGGAGGTCTTGGAGGCCGAATGCTGCAATTGCGGAGCATATGTCCCAGTCCGCCGCAATACAAACAAAGACCTCCGCGAAGACGGCGAGCCCTCTCTCCGGACGTTAGCCGCGAAGAGTCCACATGCATCGGCTCCTCGACATCGAACCCTGACGGTTGCCGGGGAGCTGGAGACCGTCTGGGCCAGACTGCAGCTGGAGGCGAAGGCTGAGAGGAGCGGGCCACGGTGGAGCGATGGGTCTATGTAGTTCCTGCGTGCTTTAATTGATCCAAACGGATGGCTAGAGCAATGAGCTGCTCCAATGACAAGTCATTGTCCCGACAAGCGAGCTCCTTGCGCATATCCATTTTGAGTCCGGTACGGAACGCAGTGATGAGCGCCGGTTCGTTCCAGCCAGCGCCTGCCGCCAGAGTACGGAATTCCAACGCGTACTTAGCAACTGACCTGGAATCCTGCTGCAGCTGCATGAGTAAGTCACTGGCGGCTCTGCCTTCATCGGGGTGTTCGAAGACAGCTTTAAAGTCCGTGATGAAGTCCTGGTAAGTCCCGTCCTCATAGGTCGACCAAACCGCTGTAGCCCAATCGAGGGCTTTACCAGTGAGACAGGATACTACAAATGCTATGTGTGAACTACCAGAGCAGGGAGGGGAATTGGCAAAGTAAATGGAGCATTGCAGAAGAAAGC
>JAVGWN010000293.1:0-14810 GCA_034552555.1 Semaprochilodus insignis
GGGTGTACCTAAACTTTTGACTGGAAGTGTACATGAATACTTGAACGGTTCTTCACCTGATTAGAACCCATGTACAAACAGAGAAGCGTATGAAAGAAATGTTTTTTGATTCTACATAGCGTTGGCAAGGGTTCTAGTAGGGTTAGACAACCCCATATTACACTGTGTGGAATCCTTTTGGTAGAGTCATTCTGGGTTTACAGGAGCGAGAAATGAAAGTATGGTTGAATGTTAACTGTCTTGTAATTACATGTTAATAACAAGCAAGAACAGTGACGTATTCACTGTTACAGATGGATTTCAGCAGTACAGCTTTCATACAACTACACCTGCATCAACTTCTGTTTATACTCATGTTATTACACAAGTGTAACTTTATAACCACTGTTACCATGTGTAATATGGTATGGATGTTATAACCATTGTAATTACACATGAGTAAAAAGGTAAAGATAAGTGCCTTTGCATTGAGTGCTGTTGTACCAGCGTGATCCGTTATGATCTCTACGCCTCTACACAGTAACACCACCTTCCTAGTCTTTAGCTGACTGCAGTAGCGCACCTGTGTTGTGACAAGGTAACTGAAGTTCTGGCTTTGAGCTTTTCTGTAATGTGACTACGTTGAAGCAGCAGCACATGCGTGGTAAAGTAGCTTTTATGTACTGAATTAAAACATGTTTTTTATTGTTCCACCTGAAACTCAACATCTGGAATCCAACAAATTCCAAAATCCAAAAATTATTTCACTGTAGCTACATACAAAACCACAAACAGGAAATAATGCACACACGCAGGGTCTATATTCACTGTAGAATATTGCTGTTACATGGTCACATGATCAAATCACACTTTGTACTTTCACAGCAGCTACATAAAGCCTGCTGAATACCATCACCCTACAGAATGGTTTATAGACAGAGCTCTGGTTACCATCTCATTGCAAGGGTTGCGTAGTAATATTAATATGTGTGACGTATTGGCACTACGTAATCAGGATACGGGGAAAATAATTGTAGATAATCAGATTACAAGGTGATTAGCAGTAAGTTTACATTCAAACCACATACAATCTATAGACAATTAGCTACTTTTCTGGGTCATAACCAAGATCTCCAGTGTTTTCTCATAGACGTGTGAATTATGTGTTTATCCTGATATTGCATACGGCCTGAATCTACAGCTGCAAACTGATCTAACAGGGAGCTCTACTGTTCAGCACTCCATGCTCCACAGAATTCTACATTTGACTGGATATACAGTAGATCTCAATCTTGCATATCGTTGCTGTCCAAAGAAAAACAAGTATCTCCAAATTGGTAACTTTACAGGAGAGGGTAAAAACCTAATGTAATTTTAATGTAAGTCAATGGAACCAGACTTTTGTCCAAGCAGTTTTTGGCCATTTCCGTTTGTCCATTCATCATAAAATCTTCAGGCAGTGTAAACAGCAGCTGCTGTGTTCAAATGATGCATAAAAGTAAAAATCAACAAATGGAGATACATGGTTTTCTTTGGACAGTGATGATATGCTAGTCTGTCATATTTAAATGCTGAAGTGAGTTAATATTAACTACAGTTCTGAATCATGAAAAGAGGGAGAAAGTAGAGGTAATTTAGTGTATGGATGAAGGGTCTCTTCCTACATGAGGATTTGGAATGATGAAGTTATTGTCGTTTGTAACTGGTGTAAAGTTCCATCAAAATTTCATAAAAACTGTGGAGTATTAGGAAGTGTCTACAAATTACATCATAAGCATGATCCAACGGAAGTTGAAGCACAGCCTCTTACAGCCGTTCCTATTTACTAGAATGACCTCTGTTCATAATTATTATTAATGGGCTTTACACCACAAATACACATCGTAAGAGCTATTCTCTATTTAGATTTAGACATTTCACTAAAAGTGGGATCTGCTGGTTTGAGGCAAAATGTGAGCTGCTCTACACTTTTCTTGAATATCCCATTTTTGGAATGGGATCAGTCATTCCATTTCGTATAACAGGGTCTCCTGTTTGCCTGTGTTTAGTTAAACTCTTTTATCCTTGTTTAACTATTCACCTACAAGTAATCAGAAAGTAGCAGGAAGTATCCCAATTATATCACTTCAATGTAGCAATCTTTTGGGTACAATTACATTCAGTTATCAATTATCAAGCAATCAGTGATGGAATGTATTTTTAAGGTAACTCTTAAAACCCTGATCACGACAAATGTGGACCATTATAAAGTTATAAATGTGTAATTACACTGTAATACATCAGTAAAAACATTGACACTTGTAATGTAAACGGCCAATAATTTAAAACAAAATGTCTCCATTCTTTTTGCTTATTTATTTTTCTACATCATTTGAACACAGCGGCCGCTCTGTACAACCTGTGATCTGTTTCTAATGAACAGAATTACCATGAATAAAACTGCTATGCAGTAAGACCCAAATTTCGTCTTCTTGTTTTTAGTTTTCTGCATGATCTGAGCTCAGCAGCTGTCCTTTACACTGTGGTAGTTTAACATTTTAAAAATAGAATTTTATGACGATTGGACCAATAGAAATTCTCCAATTTTTTTTTTTTTTTTTTTTTAATTAAAAACGCTTCTTTACATTAAACTTACTTGGAAAGTAAAGTAGGTTTTTGGCCTCTCCTGTGAAGTTACCATTTTAAAGATGAATGTATTTCATAAAATCTTTCTCACTTGTTTGAAAGTGATGTGTTAGCTGACAGATTCTTCGACAAACTGAAGCATATAATTTGTCACAATCGGTAGTGATTCGTTTTAGCTCTTGTGTTGAAAATTAAACAGTATGTGGATTTATGTGCAAATATTATTGATTCTATTCGCTTAACATCGTATATAGTAACGTATCCATGATGTGCCAGTAGTTTTGCATATTACATGATGTTCTTTACATAAGAATTGATTTTATAGGGTAAAAATAATAGGCTTATCACTTTACCCCGCGTATCAGCCTGTTTGTAGTGAGGCCCAAATTCTCAGCTAAATACACTCATATGCAAAAATGTACAATGTAAAAAACCACATCCTCTAAGGACACTGTCATTGTAATGCAAGTTCTAGTGCACAATTGTATTAATCTGTAGAATGTAACATGTTGGAAAAATGAAAACTAATAAACAATAAAACTAATGAACTAAACAAATAACAGGCAGTATATTAAATTCAATAACTAAACAGTAATTGTGTATTAAAGTGTGTAGTAGTGTTTCTGTAGAGAACGTGTGACTTATTTACATTTAGCAATTCATCAACAACATGGAATTTGACCTGAGATGTACACTGTACTTAGTTACCATGGACCCACAATGCACTGCAGGTGCACATTGTAATTTCTAGCACCTATTACAATACCATAAAGTATTGCATGATACTAATATTAGCCCTTACGAGAGTTGCTAAGATGGTACAGCGCTGTATGCTAAAGTTAGTTGATTTTTAAAGTATTAAAAAGTAGAAAAAAAACGAGTGTGCCAAAGTTTGGACGCCCTACTGAGTCCGTACTTAGTAACACCTCTGTGGCACAGCGTTCTGTAGGCAGCCTACAGTCTCTCTATTCTTGTTTTAGAACCTTCTTTGCAGAATGCTTCTAGCCTTCTCATCTTGCATGCACAGCATGTTTAAGATCCACCCACAGATTTTCACTGTGGTCAGGGGACTGTGAGGGCAGTTCCAGCAGCTTCAGCTTTTGTTTTATGAAGTAGTTCATGGTGGGTTTTGAGGTATGCTTTATATCATTGTTCTCTTGTCCCTCTTCAGTTTCTTGATTGATCGTGTGAGAATTTGCTGATACTTAGTGGAATCCTTTCTTCCGTCTACCTGTGCAGTGTTTCCTGAGCCACTGGCTGGCACACACCACCAGAGCCATCACCATGCTTAACGGCTAGCACTGTGTTCCTTTCATCAAATGCTGCTTCTGTTTTCTCCAAAAACCCTTTGGTGGTGTTTTAATTTATTTATTTTTTTTTTCTCCTGTTTTTACTTTATCAGTCCACAGCACCTGTTTCTGGAATGCCTCTTGCTTATCTAGATACTGTTTTGCAGACTTCATACACTGACTTGTGTGAAGAGGTCGAGGGTGAAGTTTCCTTCTGATGACTCTTGCACACAGATTGTTTGTGCAAGCAACGCTGCAGAGTGGAATGGTGCTCCACCACTCCTAAAGGCCTGTTGCTGTCATGTGGGGGTTTTGCTTTGCCTTTCTGGCTTATTACTATTTCTGTTCATGGACTTGCTTTGAGTTCCCTTAACTGCAGTTTCTTAATGGCCACTGTAGCTTCATTTTCAGGGACTTGGCCAGCTGCTCAGAGGAACCCATACTTGTTAAGCATTACCACAAAATTTGAATTCCTAATGACTGTCCTTCACCTCCCTAACCAATCGTATTGGTCAATTAAATTCTGCAACCTAGCAAATAGGGTATCCAGACTTTTGTCCATGCCACAATTTATTTTAAAAGTTCTTCATATATAAAATATTAGGGGATTAATATTCACTGAAAACTGTAGTTTTGTAAATATTAGCTTAAATAATAGCTTGCTGCAAAGGTCCTGTTTCTGTCTTTTATATTTCAACGTTCAGTAAAATGTCATTTGGCTAGGGGTGCCCAAATCTTAGCATGCATGATACACTTATTGTCCTATTTCTATCAGTTTATGAACAACAATTCTGTAGCTACCCTATTGTCCAAAATATAACTTCCTACATTTTTGTTTATTATTGTTTATAGAGTTTTTATGAAGGTTTTTCTAGATAAGATAAAGCGATGGATGGAGATTGTCTCTGAAACAGTATTTTAAGAGACTTTCTGACATCAAATGATTGTAAAAGTCGTAATGTTTGTTTAAAAATGTAAATATTATAATAATAAAAATATTAATATTATTGGTTTGGTGTGAAATGGCCTGCTCTAGAGAGGTTTGCAATCTAGAGATGTCTGAGACGCTGTTTATGATAGTTTGGAGAAGATTTCTGCGATAAACTCCATTCATGGTGGAGGGATACATGCTGCAGGGCGTTGTGAGGTAAAATAGTCCCCCAAAGAAACATTATTTCCAGATTTTCCATCATCAACATTCCATATAACACTCAGAAGACGTGTAGGTTCACTTGTGGTACTAGCTGGTAAATTAAATGTCTATATGTGCGTTCTAGACATGGAGAACCCTGGTTCCCATCACCGCCACTGTAAAGAATATCTGAACCATCGCACACCAAACACACTCTCTATGTTTACACCCCACAAACTGCTGGTCTACAATGAAAAGGTTCTGCATGATGGCCTGGTGAAGGTAGGGATTTAGAGTCTTAACCCAGCAACTAGAAAGCTAAACCATAGTGCTATATTTGAACAAACAAACCGAAAAAGAAGAAACGAAATACTGCACTACCACAACCGTGCAGACCTTCAGCAGACAGGGAAGAGCATGTAGTACCCTCTGTGGTTAGATCTCCAGGAGAAGATGGCTGTTCTAATAGAGGTGAATGATTATGGAAGCCCATTCCAGCTACTTAAATTAGGACAATCCAGCACCTTGTTTTCATATGTTTCATTATTAAATTAATTGCTATGTAGTCATTTTGCAATACTGAGATTATTTTAAGATGTTATGTCATTATTTTGTAAAAATATTATTATTATTAGATGCCAAGTCATGGTTTTAAAATTTTAAGTCATTAAGTCATTATTTGCTTTCAAGATGAAAACATACCTTAGGAATATACTGTAAAAACAGCTTAAACTCATCACAAAACATTTAAGATATTATCTCAAATGAATGGCATCTAAAAATAATTATTTAAAATCTCAAAATAAAGAGAGAGTATTTCAAAATGGCTTAGCAACTCAAAAGATTATCTCAAAATAAAAAAATGGTATTTCAAAAATAATGAAATAGTATTTCACTACATTGGCTTGATCTCAAAATAATGAAATGACATCTCAAAATAATAGATTAGTATTTTAAAATCTCAAAATAATGACTTATATATTTCAAAATAACTTTGCATCTCAAAATTACCTAATATCTCAAGATAACAAGATAGCATCTCAAAACAATGACCTAGCATCGCTAAACAACGACTGAAAATGTCAAAATAATGAAATAGTATTTCACCAAAATGACTTAATATCTTAAAATAACGAAATAGTATCTCAAAATAATAGATTAGTATTTCAAAATAATGATTTATATGTTTCAAAATAATAACTTGCATATTAACAAGATAGCATCTCAAAATAATGACCTGGCATCTCAAAATAATGACTTCAAATGTCAAAATAATGAAATGGTATCTCAAAATCTTGACTTAATATACCAAAATAATTAGATAATATCTAAAAATATTGACTTAATATCTCTAAATAATGAGAATATGTCAAAGAAATTATTTGGCATGTCAAAATAATGACCATGTATCTTAAAATGACTTGATGTCTCAAAATAACAACATGCCATCTGCAATCCAAACAATGAGATGGTATCTCCAAATAATCAGGTCACATCTCAACTTATTGACTTAATATCTTAAAATAACGAGATAGTATCTAAAAATAATGGCTTAATGTCTCAAATTAACGAGATAATATTTTCAAATAATGACTTGGCATCTAAATATAATGAGTTAATATCTCAAAATAATGAGATACCATCCCAAAATAACGACTTAGCATCTCAAATGAATGAGATAGCATCTTAAAATAATGGCCTGGTATCTTACAGTAATGAGATATTATCTCAAAATAATGACTTAATATCTAGACACAATGGCCTAACAGCTCACTTAATGATGAAGAGGGCAGGAGTTGTATGGCGGAGAGCGGGAGCAGAATGTTCAAGTGTCTGCGCGCTAATTGAGCGAGTATTTTCAGACAGGCCAGAGAGAGAGAGAGAGAGAGAGAGAGAGAGAAAGCAGAAGTTAAGCCATGCTGATTTTGCAAATAGACACGCAGCTGCGCCTCGAGCTGCAAAAACACTCTGCGGTTTCTCACAGCTTTTTTAATCAGCAGCATCGCTGTGCAAGAACCCAGAGAGCAGGAGGAGGCGGCCTGGGCTCGCGGGGTGCGCGTGCGCGCGTGCGTGTTTTTAGAGTGTGGATGCGCTTGGCTGGTACTTATTCTTATTGCGCGCCTTTTAAAAGCATGGCACTGAACGCGCGTGCACGGGCTCCAGCCTCTCCGCTTCGTTGCGAGTTTCTTTTTGTTGCTCTTTTTTGTTCGTATGGAGGGAGCGGAAGTGTGTGTGCGGAAAGTCTGAGGTTTGAGACACAGGAAGTGTGTTGAGTGTAGATAAGGGCACCTGGCAGGCTCGCGCTCCCTCCAAACACGCTGTAGCACACACTCCGCGAGGAATGGAGGCCAGTGCGTCCAGCCGATCAATGATCAATGCGGCATCGATAGAGCGGTGAACAGCCTGGTGTTATACTGCCCGCGCGCCAGAATTCAACTCGTATGAAAAGTTATTAGTGTGAATATGAATAAATATGTATTATTTAATAAGAGTGTTTCCATTATTCCGCCACACCTGGGGGCTGTTTGTGTATAACAATTGTAGTGGTAATTATTAAACACCACGCAGCGCTGTTTTTGTCACGTGTTGTTTTTGCGGCTGTTTAATGTTGAATGTGAAGTTTAAGCTAAGACTAAACCACGTGACCTTCAGTGACGACAGTTTAGAATCTGGGCTGTAATCAGACCAACGCTTCCTAATGGAGCGCTGAATACGATTATTCGCTATTGATGTTTCTTTTCTTTTTTTTTTTTGGTCGCCAAATTAAAATGCAATTATTTTCAAATAAGCTGTTTATTTGTCATTAATAAATAAGCCAGGAGCTCCAGCGTTAACGGCCTAGTTTTTAACTTCTCTTTCGCTCAAGAATTCGTTTCCTGCATTACTAATAACTAAGATTTTTGCAAAAAAAAATACATTTCCGGTTTTGGTTAAATAATAAAATTAATGTTTATTAAGCGAAGCTTTATGACGACGTAAAAACGAACGTGC
This sequence comes from Semaprochilodus insignis, assembly GCA_034552555.1. Classification (NCBI taxonomy): domain Eukaryota; kingdom Metazoa; phylum Chordata; class Actinopteri; order Characiformes; family Prochilodontidae; genus Semaprochilodus; species Semaprochilodus insignis. The sequence continues at coordinate 8,017 of JAVGWN010000293.1, forward strand.
TTAACTGTTTATTTCATCGCTAAACACGTGGGAGCAGCTGCCTAGATTAATCAGGCACATTTAATTCGTGTTCTTTAATCAGATTCCAGCGATAAACGCAATAAAGTTATTCGTTGCTGAATTGAAATGAAACGAAATTAAACGCTTTTAAATGCATTTTCACTTCCANTCCAGGATTTTTTTTTTTTTTTGCATTTTGTAAATTTAATTTTATGCACAACATTTGTAATTTGATCGCAAAAGTGTGCACACATAAACGCACACAGACACACGCAGGCTCGTGCTGCCATTTTGCATCACCAACACCACCCCCCACCTCGAAAACCGGAATTTCAATCTTTGCTGGCACCTGGAAATCAAAATAAAACAAAAATAAACAAAACCACACAAAAAATCGTATTAATACCGGCCTAATTTTGCTCCATGAAGCTTCTCCCGAGCACCCGGGGCTGGTGGCACCTGCGCGCGCGCGCGCTCTCCCTCCTCGCGAGTGCGTGCAGGAGAGGCGCGCGCGTGCACGCACCTGCTGGAAAATGGTCATATTGCTTCTTGCGTGTTTTTTTGTTTTTGTTTTTATCCCCGAATTTGCGGCCACTCTCGTTATATAGCGCGCGACTGCCAGGGTGAGCCGCGTCGCGCGCTCTCCGAGAGGTCCATATAAATGAACGAGCACTGAAGCCAGCATACGAGACAAAACCAAACAAAAAACAAACAAATGCACTCACAATTTCCCGGGCTCCATTTGCGAAAGCGTGTGCGCGCGCGTGCTTTTTATCTGCGTGTAAAAGTCGCGTGGCGGTTTCTTGTGTTATTAAAGAGGCGACATTCGACCACGAACGGGAAGGAAGAGGAAATTTTGTACGAGAAGGAAAGAAGTGGGGAGCTGCATCACCGCCTTGCCTCGCTCACTCAGAGAGAGAGAGAGCGCGAGCGAGAGCGAGAGAGCGAGAGAGAGAGAGACAGTGGGTGGCTGCCCGCGCGCTAAACTCACTCTCAAAACACAACCAGAGCGATCGGACGCCTACCTTAATCGTACAGTCCATGGCAGAAGTCTGTGGAGCTCATCGAGCCGCTTTTTTGGTGGTGCGTTTTAGGTGCGCGTGGAGCCCTGGTTGGTGGGGGTGGAGGGGGGGTGAAGGTGAAGCGCGCGCAGACTCAACAGCCTTCACACCATCTCTGCTCTGCTACTCACTCACTCACTCTCTCTCTCTCTCTCTCTCTCTCTCTCTCTCGCTCTCTCGCTCTCTCACCCCAGAACCGGATGGCAAGGGTTGCTTGCAGTGTTTTTGCGCGTGAGCTCTGCTTTCTAAAATTGGGAAGTGAAGTCACACGTCGAGCTCTGCTTCTTATTGGCGAGCTGTTATTTACTGCCTCACAATAACATAAACAGCGCAATGGAGCGAAGTCGCTGCGTCCTCTGAAGTCGGGTTTATGCGTTTCTACTAATTTCTAATAATTGTTTTTTATTTCTAATTTCTAATAATTGTTTTTAGGAGCTTCTCTGCATGATCATGAGCCTAATTCATATTAGGGATGCTTCAGATAGTTTGTTTACTTGTTTGTTTGTTTGTTTGTTTGTTTTGTAGATATATAATGTCGCAATTTGAAGCCAAATTTGATTTGATTTTTTTTTGTTGTTGTTAATTTTAAGAATTGTTTTCTTGGATTTTTTTTTTACTTGTGCTGAATGTTGTTGTGAACGACCTTCATATTACCATATGCAAACATTTTCAATTATTAATTTTCTTCCCCAGCTAGAAAAGCGTGTTAAATGTAACACACTTGAAGTGTTCACTGAACTTGAATAAAATTATTTAATGTTTGTTGTAGTTTGAACGAACTGCTTAAACTTAAAAAGAATCCATGCTGCCTAAGTACGTCATGAGTGAAACGTAATTGTGTTTTATTCATATAAAATTGTCACACTTTTTTGCTGGGCACATTTAATCGATTAATCAACTTAATCAGTTTAAAATTCTAGGGTGGCCAAATTGCTTTGCTCATGTAAAACCACTTTTTGAGCGTCTCCGACCAAACCTGGGAGTAATGAAGTTTTTGGACTGTGCATCATCATCAGTAAGCTAACATATTTTACCTTGAATTTCTCGAATTTTCTGGTTTTGCTCAGTTTTTAAATTTTGTTAAATTCCTGACTCTAACGTAAGATTTAGGGTTGATATCAATTTCAAACTTTACGATTGTTTCCACGTTTTAATATTAATTCTCAAAGTCTAAAACAGTATCTTTAAGTCTTTTGGAATTGTATTAAATGATCAAAATTACGATTATTTTATATTCGTCGCGAATTAAGACATTACTTACGAGCGGCCTACAGAGTTTACAGTAAAGCGCCAAACGGGGTTCTGTGGAGGAAACCCATTGTAAACCCGCTTTTATGGTTCTATTTTATACACTGAAAAATGTTGTGTATAGTTATTATGCATAGTATATGCTGTATTATTGTAGAATGTTGAAACTACACTTTTAGTTTAAATTCTACTTCTACTAAATAATTTGTGGTGCCCCCAGTGGCATGTCTTTGTATTGACCTTACTAATTAACTGCGTTTTGTTTTGTTTTTTTTGCGTGTAAGCACCAATTGCTCCTCATATGAAAACGTTATGCAGAAATTAGTGCTCCCCAACGCCCAAGTACCACCATGTCAACTTAAATTTAGAATATTCAATTTCTCTTTGTTTGCTGGAAACACAAATATAAATTTCTAAAATATTTGCACGCGTCACATGTTATGGTGTTTCTAATACAGTAAAACCCAGCAAATTAATAAAACATTGCGCACATGTACTTTGCATAAATAAAAAGGCAGTGGGCGTGTTCTAGACGCCTTTACTTGTTTTGCGATTTAGCCAAACAGTCCTCAAAACTCCTCGTGTTTATTTGTTTACTGTTTGTATGTAATCAGCCAATTCAGACCGCTCTATACAAAAAGTGCGCGCGCATCTTTTATTTCAGAAATATGAAATTCAAAAACTAACCATATTTTTGCATTTCCTCATCCAAAGACATCCACAGAAACCGAGCGCCCAAGTGTTTGACCTGACTCCCTGTGGAGGACGAGGGAACCAGCAAATCAAACCAATTCATAAACGGCCTCAAAAATCAAAACTACAATAAAAGTCAATCTCTTCAGATTGGTAAAGTGGTCGCGCGCCAGTGAGGGTCATTAAAGTGAAGGAGTGAACGCCTCATTAGTCTGCAGTCGGAGCTGGAGGGGGGGTCCCGCTGTAACCCGACCCTCAGTGTAGCTTCTCCATCACGACTCGTGTCTCGCGCCCCGTCTTAAGTGCCGCTAACTGACTTTCCAGATGGGTGTTTTCCCCCTCTCCTCTCGCTGCTAGAGATGCGGCGGTGTTTGGGTTTGGCCTTATCTGCTCGGAGCACTCGCGCCGTGATTTCTGGACTGCTTGGGTTGTAATTTTACGGCCCATTGTTCTCCTGAAATGGCTTTTAAAGATAGAGCAGCAGTAATCCTGATTAAAGCACAAATCCCTCACACTCACAACTTTCTGATTTCCCCTGCTCAGATTCCCTGAACATTCCCTCACATTCCCTGCCTCACTCAGCGCCCATATCTGGGGGAATATTTATACAGGCTATCTGTACGCAGATTCTCAGACTGGATTCGGTTTTTTTGGCGCAAATTTTACCCAAACTTTCAAATCAAAAATTAAAATTTGTGTATGAATAAAATTCTTAATAAAATCTCATTTTTTAGTCTTACCTCTTTAGACAGAACAGGTTCTTACCAAAATGCTTCTATAGGGTAGTAGACACTGGTTTTACCATGTAACCATAAAGGAACCCTTTTTGGTGCTATAGAACCCTTTTAAAAAGTTCTCTAAAGAATAACATTTAAAACATTTATAGAACAGTATTTGGAGTGGTGCATATATGTCAACCACAGTCATGTGGTTATATATACATTTATACCTATTTTTACTAAGAAACCTTAGTTCTAGATTATTGTTATCATGCTGAATTCGGTCGTTTCCATTCTGAATTTAGTAAATCTAAACTTACTTGTGAATAAAATTCTGAAAAAAAATCGAGATTTCTTTTTTCCACCACTTTAGACAAATCAGAACAAGTTCTTAGCCAAAAGGGTTATATAAGTTACGAGACTCCAGTTCTAACCTGTAACAATAGAAGAACCCTTTTTGGTGCTATAGAACTATTTAAAAAGTTCTCTAAAGAATCGCATTTAAAACATTTATAGAATAGTATTTTGAGTGGTGCATATATAAGTCAAACACAGCCATGTGGTTATATATACTTTTATATGTAGATTTGCTAAGGAACGTTAGTTCTAGATTTCTGTTATACTGAATTCAGTCATTGTGGCCTTTGATTTTTACCAAAACTGTAGAAAATCTAAATTTGCTTGTGAATAAAATTGATTGCTACTTTTTTATTCTTTTTTTAGGGGGTATAGAACCATTAAAAAAGTTCTTTAAATAATCACATATAAAGCATTTGCAGAAGAATGTTTGGAGTGATTTGTATATGACCTTATATGTCTTTACTAAGGAACCCAAGTACTAGATTTTGTGACCTTTATCATTTTGGCCTCTGACTTTTACCTAGACTTTCAGAAAATGTAAATTTGCTGGTGGATAAAGGCAAATTTGTGCCATCAAAACTGGACACTATTAGATGTTTATCCACCTATAAGAAACGGTTCCTCAAGGGTTCTTAAGCAAAAGCAGTGGTCTTACATACTGAAAGAACATCTGAATGTTCCTTGCTTAAATGGAGATCCTTATGGATCTGGTTTCAGAAATGGTTCTATATAGCACTAAGAAAGGGTTCCACGAACCTTGAGGCGAGGCATACTCTACATGGTTTCATCTCTTTATCAAAAAGCGTTCTATGTAGTGCCAGAAACTGTGTGTAGTGGAACCATCTTTAGAACTTTTTTAAACAGCCATGTTTAGCAGATTTACAGTATAGAAGAAAAACCTTTATACAGCCACCGTCTTTGCTAAGGACCCCTTCAGGAACCACCTTATAAGGATGTACTAGATTACTGCATGTGTTATTATTGTAAGGTTGTTTAAGAATGCAGCTCTTTTCCACACCTTATGCTTTATTAATATGTTCAGTACTTCAGTTATCAATTACAGCATTATTACGAGTATTAACCCGTTAGTGCCCATGTTCGAAATGTTCCTTGTTACGCTGTGTGTAAGTTCTCTGGGAACAAATCCAGATGGAATTTATCTGTACTAAAAAGGGGGTTTTTAATCACATAAGAAAATCCAAAATTTTATTTAAAATAAATTATGGCATTAAGAATTAGGGTAGCCAAGGGTTCATTCCATATCGAACCCTTTTTGGTAAGAGTGACTGGTCACTTCAGGCCAATCGGAACAAGCTGGTGTAATAAATGTGCTTTAAATGTTGAACTCAGTTTATTAGCTTATAATTTCTGTGTATATTTAATGAGTAATTAAGTGAAATGTAAAGAATGTAACTCTCGGCTGAAATGTTCCCACATGGTTGGATCACTGTTATAATGTTCTAGATCTTCATCAGTGCTTGATTATACCCAATATCATCAACAATACTGGAATCTGTGTTCCTCAGTGTTATAGAACATCTCCAATGTTCTATAATATGATGTTCTCCATCTCAAATGCCACAAGCCTGGACAGATTAAGCCTAGTCTTGGTCTAGACTATGGCTGTATCAAGGTTCTTTGACTGATATGTTATTAAACTCAGTCAACACCAGAATCCCATCTGAGACGTTCGCTGAGGAACCAGAGCTGAAAAACAGAACGTGCACTGAAGCTCTAGTAGAAGAGCAAGTGACCCCAACACAAACCCACCCCACCATCTGAACTGCATTCGGGAGGTGATAATGTAACCCGCTGTAATAGATGTTTTATTACATGTCTGTTATAAGTGTATTACCAATGCGTCGCGTTAGACGCTGTGTAGGTATGATCGCCGCTAAGTTCCCCACGTGTCTGCACGCGCTCATTCATTCATATCTCTTTTTTTCCGCTGTGGTTTGTTTTCTCTCTTTTCAGAATGAGAAAGGTAACAAATCTGCGCTCGTGACTCCTGCCTGACGTCACGGCGTGTGAACGTACTCGGGAGGGGAGGGGGGCACCGCTCGCCACAGTCACGAAGCAGCGCGAGCGCATTCCAGCGCCACGCCCCCTCCTCTTTATAACGGAGAGGAGGTGCCGCCACTCCATGCACAGCTTCTCCAAGCTCGCGAGGAACCTGAAGGTACGTCCACGCGCCGATTCTTCTGAACTCCAGCTCCGCTTTGTGGTACGACCATCACCTGCTGTTCATGAGTACTGCTGCACGAATGGCATTGCATCGTAGTTGTTGTTAGTGTTGTTGGTGGTGTTGTTGGTGTTGTTGTTGGTGGTGTTGTTGGGTGTTTACCATGCATGCTAATTTGAAGTCTCTGGTGTTCTTGTGTTGTTCAGATGGAGATGTACCAGGCCGGATATTACACAGAGGACTTCAGGACTCAGGAGGTTCCTGGCGGCTTTGACTTCAGTTCATATGGTAAATAACCTGCTGCTCCTCTGTCCCAGTGCTGAGGACTGGTTTGGGGAGGTTTAGGGAGGTTTTGGGGAGGTTTAGGGAGGTTTTAGGAGATTTCAGCATTCCCCCTGTCACGTTTCCTGTGTCTGCGTGCGCAAACATTTCCTCTGTCCTTCAACTGAGGGGGCCCTGGGCCGCAGCAGGCCCTGTCAGACAGCCCATGGCTGGACCTTGACACTAATTCATCGGTGGTCAGGAAAGCGG
>JAVGWN010000294.1:0-10000 GCA_034552555.1 Semaprochilodus insignis
AGCTACAGGACTCCAGGAGACGCTGACTAATCTGATTATTACTGCCCTCTATCAGATCTACTCCAGGAAAACCCTCATCAGTCTCTCGGATAATAGACCGGGTCTAACCGGCCGCTTTCACCTCAGGGCAGCACCGTGCTGCAGCGGGTAGCGCTGTCTCCTCACAGTAAGCACGGTCTGGGTTTGACTCCCGGCTTGGTGTCCAGGGTTCTTTCAGTGCAGGTTCCTCCGGGTTCTCCGTTTTACATTTACAACTCACGTGTCGTTAGGAGTCTTGCCCTAGAACTCTTATTGGTGTAGCACAGCACAGTCACCCAGACTGAGAATCGAATCCCAGATTCCCACACGGGGTGGTACCTCGCTGGCAGGTACTGGTGTTATCCATTGCGCCACACCAACCACCCCCAGTCCCAACAAATTCAGTCACTAACCTACCCCCCTAGGTGTGACTGTGTGTGAAAGACTGCGTGTGTATGTGCCCTGTGATGGACTGGTGGTCTGTCCAGGGTGTTTCCTGCCTTCCCGGCTCCCGCACCCGCCTTCCCCCAGAAGGATAAGTGGCTCAGAAGATGAACAAATGTTTTCACCTGCGCTAACGTTATTAGCCTAGCGACATAACATTGATTAGCGAGGTGTTGAGATGTTGAGAAGTGAGGTACCGGATACCACACCTGATAAATTCATTAGCTGGTGTTGAAAGGTTAATCTGATTAAGTCATTGAGGTACCGTGTTCTACCTTGTAGTCCCTCTGCCGGAGTTCAGACATCCGATGGTTATTTATGAGAATGTGTAATATTAGATCTCATTTGCATATCAAATAATCCTATTTTGCTGTAGAACCAGTTGTGCTAGCATCTTAGCCAGCTAGCTCACAAAACAGATTGAACTAGCATTATCACTATACTATCCTAGTTAGGATTAGCACTAGCTTAGCTAGCAGGCTAAAGTTGCTGGTGTTCCTGGAGTGACAGAATCAAACCTTTTCTGTGGTGTAAGTTAGCCTGCTAGCTGAGCTAGCGTATAAACCACCCCAGACTATCTCCACCTACTACTGTGCTGATGAGCGCTGTACAGCAGTTCATGTTTAGGTGAAGAACTGAAAGTCCTGCGTTAGCTTAGCAGGGATGAACTAGCATAGTGCTGGTCTGGTGCTGGAGTAGCTGGTCTAGTGTTGGTCTGGTGCTGGTTTAGCTGGTCTGTGTTGATCTAGTGTTAGTCTGATACTGTTTTAGCTGGTCTATGCTGGTCTAGTGATGGTCTGGTGGTGGTTTAGCTGGTCTATGCTGGTGTAGTCTGGGTCGTGTGCTGGTGTAGCTGGTGTAGTCTGGGTTGTGTGCTGGTTTAGCTGGTGTATGTTGGTCTCGTGCTGGTTTAGCTGGTCTATGCTGGTCTAGTCTTGGTGTGCCACTGGTTTAGCTGGTCTAGTGTTGGTCTGGGCCTGGTTAGCTGGTCTGTGCTGGTCTGGTGTTTGTCTGGCACTGATTTAATTGGTCTATGCTGGTCTAGTGCTGGTTTAGCTGGTCACCCAGTATGGTCAGGCTGGTTAACCAGTGCACCAGCATCCAAAATACAATATATACTGGGAATTCTGTGGTTAATAAAGTGACAGGGTGAATTAACGCGGTAGTTTTAGCTGATCTGCTAATACAGAGAGGTCTTCTATAAGTCCAGCGGGTCTGATGAACAGTCTCTGAGTCTGTGTGAGGGTCAGGTATAAAGGGCTGTGTTTCTCTAAAGGTGATAGCAGGGGACGGAGGGGGCGGGTTTGGATTGTGGGAGGGGACAGGGCTGTTTCAGAATTGGCATGTTTATGCATATTCATAAATCCCCACATGTTGCTGAGTATAGTTTGGAGGTGCCTCTCTGCAGTAATGAATTAGTAATAGATTGATGAACGGATTAAATGACTCTGTTATTCCGGCGGTGTGACTGCAGCGGGTTAGCTCAGCTGTGCTTGGCTGGTTTCTTTTCTGTAGGAAGTTTCACTGATCGTAATTATTCACCCCCCAGAGAGCTGCTCTCTCTCTCTCTCTCTCTCTCTCTCTCTCTCTCTCTCTCCGTCAGCTCCGCCCCTGCAGGCAGTTTAAATGTGTCTGGCTGAGAGTTGGTGCAGTTTGGACTGTTAGATTTTGGAGAGCGCAGCAGGAGCCTCCACATCCACAACTCTCCAAACCCAAACCACCCATCCAATCTGAACCCAAACCCACCTTCTAAATCTGAACCCCGACCCTGATCCCCATCCAGGTGACAGAGTGAGTATGTGTTTCTGTCTCTCTCTCTCTCTCTCTCTCTCTCTCTCAGTGCACTTCCTCTGCTGTACTGATGCTTGAAGGAGACCGGAGTGTTCATGAAGGAGAACTTTAAAAAGTGGTAAATGTGATGTTATATGTGTTCAGTTTACCCTCACCGTGTTCAGTTTACCCTCACCGTGTTCAGTTTTACCCTTACTGTGTTCAGTTTACCCTCACAGTGTTCAGTTTACCCTCACCGTGTTCAGTTTACCCATACTGTGTTCAGTTTACCCTCATCGTGTTCAGTTTACCCATACTGTGTTCAGTTTACCCTCACTGTCCAGAGAAAAATAAGTATCTCCAAAAGAGGAAGTTCACAGAAGAGAAGCTCTTATATTTCTATAATTTTGGTTTTGGAGTGTTTCTATTGGTCCAGTTACCATGGCGATCTGAAGCTCGACTCAGACTAAACAGAAAACTAAAGGTCACAGATAACGGAGATCTTACTTTAGGACAGTGGTGATGTTGTAAGGTGTGAGTAGAAGATGTTGTGATGTATGTGAGGAGCTGATGGAGCTGATGGAGCTGATGGAGGTGCAGGCTGAGCGTGTGGATTAATAAACTGAATCTTTAACCTGTGAAGGTCAGCAGAGCCGGGTCAGCATGTGCACCTGTGTGTAGGAATGTGATACTGTTAATCTCCTGAAGTGAACTCAGGCATCTAAAACCTCATGACCGCCTTAAATGAAGAGCGCAGTGGAGCTCTGAGCGGACTCCGTCGTGGGAACCGCTGGAGGAAACTGTTTTCACGTCAAGATAGAAAAGAAACGAGTGTAACTAACCAGAGAGTTTCCTGTTCTCCTAATATGGTCGTCGAACGCTGCTCTTCTGAGAGATGTGGTGCAGCAGACGCACACAGCGTTAGTGCAGCAAAGCCAGCCAGAATCCACAGGCAGACAGACTCACTCTGAACCAGCCTGGGTGCTGGAGCTGCACCATTTCATTCATATTCATACGCACTATATGTACAATTTACAGCATCAGGGTGATCGATTCAGATTAAAGGAGCGATATGTAAGATCTTTAGTTTAAAGGTTCCAAAATGAGCTAAAATGATCAAGAGAATATGAAGTAGTAACAGCTGTGTCGGTGTATCAGAGACGTCCATGTACGGTACTGCAGACACGTCTGCTGAAGTTAGCATGCTAACCCGCTAGCCCCGGCCCGTCCTGTCTGTAGTACCACTGTGTACCTGAGGAGGTGATAGTGAGTCACTGTAGTGCTGTAGGAGGGGAGTCAGTCCAACATGAGAGGATAAAGAAGTAGCTCTGCTGCCCCGACGGCGTATTCTAACCTCCTATCAGTCATGTTGAAGGAGCTGCTCCCGGTTAGATCATTTAAGGGAAGGTAGACAATGAGAGGAGCAGTGAACACAACCATGACTGCCATCACCACCTCCGTCCACTCTCAGCAAGAAACCACGTTCAGCAGCAAGCAGGAGGAGCGATATAAACAGAAGCAGGAGAAGAGTTAACACTGGTGCTGCTCTCCACCGCTGGAGACGCTCCTGGAGAGAACAGGGAGGAGGCGTGATGCTGAACTCGGAATGTTTGTTATAGACTGTTCAGGAGTGAAGAGGGAGGAGGAGGAGGAGCGTTTCCTGGTGATATGCTGCCCCCTGCTGTTAGGAGCATGAATGGTCTGTATGAATGCCCCTTTAAGCCGGAGCCTGGAATAAAAGGTAGTAGTACTGCTTCACTTCAGTACCAGATAGAATCTCATCTGGAGCTCTGATTGGTCAGGACGCTCACAGCACCCTGCGAACAGCACTGTCCTGGATGTTAAATTTGTGGGAGCTGGAGTTCCTGTTCTCCAGCTTGTTTTCAGTTCCACCTTAAACGGTGCCACAGTCACATTCTGCCACCTGAACAAGCTGTAGGATTTAAGGTGGAACGGAACATTGGATTGAGAAGCTGGTGAATAGGAAGAACTTCAGCCTGGATTAAAGATGAAGATCCACCATGTACCGCTGACAGTTGGGATCCTTGGGAAGTGAACAGAAAGTGCCGACATCCCCTTCCCAGCCTGAAGCTGGAGTTCTCCACATGGTCCACCATGTTGGTTGTGTAGCTCCGTTGTGGTTGTATGTAAATGTTGGGGGTGTGAATATTAATGAGTCTGGTCCACTTTAGGATTTGGGAATCGGCCGGTTTTCCCGTCCTCTTTTGGAAATGCAGGATTTGGATTTGAAGGAGGAACGGTGTTTGTGGTTCACGGTATGTGGGTTCTAGGTACTGAACTCTCCTTATTAACACCACCACAGTGTACAGGCTGTCTTACAGTCTGAGGCTCCTTTAAAAGTCAGTACAGCCGCACCAAAGGTGCAGGAGTGAACGCTGAAGAGGAGCTTTGGAATAGCAGCACTGGGAGGATCTCTCCCTCCTCCACTGCATCCTGACAGTGCACAGAGTGGAGGGATTAAACCTCCTCCCAGATAATCAGCAGTGCCGTGTAAAGCAGAGCCGACAGGCTCCGCAGCAGAACGAGGGAAGAAGTCCAGCACCACAGTGGGAGTGTGATCCGAGTCCTCGGGGCGGGCGGCCCGTCTTTCTTTGACGCTGGTTACTTTAATGATTTAACGCGATTCTGCGGGTCACCTGCTGGATTCCTCATTACCTCTGATCCGCAGCAGCACATCCCAGAGCGCTTCTCTAATTCCGATCCTGAACTGAAGCCCGCTCTGGAAAAAGTGCTGGTTTAAATTGAGCTTCATTAAGATGTTCTACCCCCATGACGCTAACGCTAATGCTGTTAGCTTTCTGCACTCCATTGTTCAGCGTGTGATCCTGCAGTGTGACGCTCGTTATTGATCACATGACTGCGTGCGCAGGCGAGAGAACCCTGTACTGCAGGAACACAGGCTGTAAAAGTATGAAACTGGAACAGTGTTTCAGGTGTACAGTCGTGTGGAGGTGTGTGGTCGAGTTCCGTGTGTGTTCATGAGTAATTACGTAACACGTCCCCTACAGGGGCACAGTACCACACATTCCACTGAGCTATGCGTGTGTGTGCGTGTGTATGTGTGTGTATATGTTTGTGTGTGTGTGTGTGTGTGTGTGTGTGTGTGTATGTATGTGTGTGTATGTGTGTGTATATGTTTGTGTGTGTGTGTGTATGTGTATGTGTGTATGTGTGTGTATATGTTTGTGTGTGTGTGTGTGTATATGTGCATGTGTGTGTATATGTTTGTGTGTGTGTGTGTGTGTGTGTATATGTTTGTGTGTGTGTGTGTGTGTGTGTGTGTGTGTGTGTGTGTGTGTGTGTGTATGTGTGTGTATATGTTTGTGTGTGTGTGTGTATATGTGTGTGTGTGTGTATATGTTTGTGTGTGTGTGTGTGTGTGTATGTGTGTGTATATGTTTGTGTGTGTGTGTGTGTATATGTTTGTGTGTGTGTGTGTGTGTGTATATGTTTGTGTGTGTGTGTGTGTGTGTGTATGTTTGTGTGTGTGTGTAATGTCTTATTTTTCCCTCAAGTAAGCTACCTTCAGTAAATAAACAATAATTAGAGTGTGTATTAGCATGTCCAGTAGTGTGCAGTACTGTGCAGTAGTGTGTGTTAGCGTGTGCAGTAGTGTTTGTTAGCGTGTGCAGTAGTGTGTGTTAGCGTGTGTAGTGGTGTGTCTCTGTACAGACCTTTGCGGAGCGGTTAGTTAGAGGAGAGGCGGAGTGGAAGAGGGGATCAGAAGAGAGGGATGACACTGTTCACAGGACCGGGGGTCACACAGCTTCATCCCAGCCAATGTGAAGGTCACATGATCTTCTGGGCATCTGGCCGACTTGAGCTCAGGCCAGCGAGCCTCATTCATGTGAGTTTATGTCGGCCGTGAAAGTGTCCGATACTCCTTCAGATGAAGCATGGTCCGGTCAAGGACCCGGAGCTGACAGTTAGCCTGGTGAGGAAGGAGCTGACACGTAAAGAATGAAAATGGATCTTTTTAGTGGCACACTTGAAACGAAAGTCCTCAGTCTTCAGCGAGATTAAGGGTCAGTGGATATTCCCAAGGGATGCAGGAAATCCCAGCTTTAATTACAGCTGAGTTCCTCTAAACGCTCTGTTTGTTTGTCTTCCCTCTGAGTGTCCGGACGGCTGTTTCCCTCAGTTTTGTTTTCCACGCTCTCAGCTGGACGCGTTCTGCCGTAGCCGATCAGCTATTTGGGTCTTTAGTTTTATAGGAATAGCAATTTTAGCTCCTGAACATTTTCTGTGGGTTCTGTCGGATCCGCTGAAACAGCTTTTGGGTTCTATGCTTGCCTCATCGCTCAGGTGTTGCTGCACAGACAGCTGAAAGGGCTGGCGATGTTGACAAATGGTGCCGTTGTGAGGTTTCCTGGCGAGCTGAACGGTGTTGTCTCTTTCCACAGATTATCAGTGGACTGACATAAATCCAGCTTCCACTAAAACTCCTGTCTTCAGTTAGCACTGAGCCAGAACAGAGCTGCTAACAGCTAACACCATCTCACTCAACTACAGCTAACACCATCTAACACCGTCTACAACTAACTTCAGCACAGCTGACAAGCAACAGTGCTAACAACAGCCCAGCTAACTACAGCAGGGCTAACAGTACCTCACACTACTGCCAACAACAGCTCAGCTAACTACATCCCAGCTATTTACAGCCCAGCTATCTACAGCACAGCTCACAGTACCTCACATTACTGCTAACTACAGCCCAGTTAACCACAGCTTAGCTAACAGCACCTCGCACTACTGCTAAAAACAGCCCAGCTAACTACAACACAGCTATCTACAGCACAGCTAACAGTACCTCACACTGCTGCTAACTACAGCACAGCTAACTACAGCACAGCTAACAGTACCTCACACTACTGCTAACTACAACACAGATATTTACAGCGTTTCATCAACCCTTCCCTCTCGTGATGTACACAGACACCTTGTTGAGCGTTATGATGTTAACACACAGCTGGGCTTCCATGTCTGGTGGCGCTGTGGTGTTTACGTTGGTGTTCCTTCATGCTAGCATGTGCTGCTGTGAAGCGTCTCAGCCCCAGCTGCGTTACTGTCTGTGTCAGGAAGTGAGTTTATCAGTCACTCTGACCTCAGACTCTCTGTGTTTGTGTGCACTGAAGGTTCTTCAGGAAGGTTCCAGTGTGTGCATGCTCGATAAGGTGTTCAGGTGTTTGTTGACCCGAAAAGCTCAGTAGCTCAAGTTCAAACAAAGCCATAAAACGTTTATAACCCAAACGCAGTTTGTGTTTCAGAACTGCTGCACCTGTTTCACTGAGCCGCAGTGAGCGACTCTCACTCGCAGGAAACGCTGGGTCGGTACAGGGCGTGCAGTCCTCCTATCAGCTGGTCAGCAGTATTAGCGCCGGCCGCCACCGCCCTGCCAGCCCTGCTCTGTGTTATCATGTTGGAGTAAACTGCAGTCCTGCTGGAGGCATACTCTTCCCTATATGGCCTTTGTTTGGGACTTGACTCGCTCCGCTGTTTAGGTCTCCGGTCCGCTGCAGAGAAACCTGCCATATAAGGACATGACAGCACGAGACTGCACATCAGCTGCGAGAGGCACAGCAGAAAGACCCGACTGTACACCATCATCTGTACACCATCATCACTGCAGCTCCGACTGGACTCTGCTCACGCTCTACTGACAACTCACTCTCTACTGACTCAGTACTCACACTCTACTGACAACTCACTCTCTACTGACTCAGTACTCACTCTCTACTGACAACTCACTCTCTACTCACTCTCTACAACCCCCCCTGTTTTGACTCTGTACTCACTCTGTTTTGACTCTGTACTGACTCTGTTTTGACTCTGTGCTGACTCTGTTTTGACTCTGTGCTGACTCTGTTTTGACTCTACTGACTCTGTTTTGACTCTACTGACTCTGTTTTGACTCTGTGCTGACTGAAGTCTTTCCCAGCTGCGTCTCTCTGGTCTAAAACTGGCCGTCCTCTGTTCCAGTGTGGGAATCTCACCGAGAAGGACTTTAAAAAAACATTCCAGAGTTTAACTTAAACCTGCCTTATCAAATCCAGCAGTGTTCACATGTTCACATGGCATATCATACACCAACACAGGCACTAACACTAATCTGGGATAGCATACACCCACACTACCACTACTGCTGACACTGGTGTTGAGCTGTTTGTGTAATTCTCTTGCTGTGTAAACGAATGTTAATGTAATATGCAAATATTTACTCACAGCACCTTCAAAGTTACCACAGAACTCAGTATCCAGTACGTTAGATGGTTCCCTATGTTCTGTGTTCTAGATAGAAGATGTGATTCTATTCAGGGTGAAAAATATCCAGATGTGGTTCTACATCTCCATGTACACCCTTGGGTCTGGTCCTAGAACGAAACAAGGACCAGAAACCAGAAAATATTCCGGTTTAAGAACCTGGAATCTGAGAATTTAATTAAAATCAATTACAAAGACTGTAAACAACAACAACAACAACAGCACCCGCCGCCGCTGCCGTGTGGGGAGCGTATAACTGTATAGGCTGAATATTCAGCAGACGAGTTGATACATTCATTCATTTATACCAACTACCTGCAAACACACTCTTAGTTACCGTTGCTATGTTTGGCAAACTTCTGGTTCAGGTTAACCGGTGGTCTCGGTTAAACAGCTCAGGGATCCGTTCGGAATCTCGTAGTTTTTATTATATATGGCAGTTCAGCCACCGGGTTCCGTGCCGACAGAGGAGCTTTTAGCCAGATAGCAGCATATACGGGTCACCGGCTTGATCAGGTCAACACCCCGCTGACTGTTTACCACCGCTGTCCCACCCTCGGACCACCCAGATTACTGTCCTGTGTACGAGATCTAACTAATCTGAGATAAACTGTGAGCGTTTTTCTACACGGCTGAGAGAGGAAGCCCAGACTGAGAGCTGGTAATGGAGGAGTAGGGAAAGGGAGTGTTGGGTTAAACGAGTGATGAAGTGGTATTCAGTCTAACACTCTGTTTAACCACCGGCACCAGCTTTAGCATCAGTGGGCTAACAGTGCTATCAGGGTAGCGGTAAAGGCTGAGCTAATGCTAAAGCTCTGATGTTTGTGAACATCAGCACTAATACTGGTCCACACGGAACCTTCAAACCAGCAGCAGAACCCTCGGCAGACCAGCCGCTAGGAGCTCACCGTGTCTCTCCCTAATCATGCAGACGGTTCCTCTTCCGTCTGTAGGGGGGAGGGTTTAGAGATGACGGCGATTGTCTGAGGCCATTTTTGAACATGTTGGGTTAAAGACTCTCAGCACTCTGGGCTGTATCGCCGCTCTGCTGGTCTGCTGGTGCAACTGCTTCAGGAATCTGGAGTATTCTGGTTTTTACCGTGTGTCATTGAAAGTCCGGTGGTGTTATTGTCTGTTATTCATGTGTAGTTGATTGTGATTCTCCGCTCACGCTGTCTTCCCTCACCTCTTTCGCAGTTGTCCTGAAACAGCAGAACGATGGCGAAGACTCCCCTGACCGAAGACGAGAAGTTCCTCTTCGCGGATAAAGACTTCTTCAACAGCCCGGTGGCCCAGGCCGACTGGGCGGCCAAGAAGCTGGTATGGGTTCCTTCCGAGAAGCACGGGTTCGAGGCTGCGAGCATGAAGGAGGAGAAGGGCGACGAGGTGCTGGTGGAGCTGGTGGACAACGGCAAGAAGATAACCGTCAACAAGGATGACATCCAGAAGATGAACCCTCCGAAGTTCAGTAAGGTGGAGGACATGG
>JAVGWN010000295.1:4025-14796 GCA_034552555.1 Semaprochilodus insignis
ACACTTCTATACTCCACCTACCACACTAATGAGTACACTTCTATACTCCACCTACTACACTAATGAGTACACTTCTATACTCCACCTACCACACTAATGAGCACACTTCTATACTCCACCTACCACACTAATGAGCACACTTCTATACTCCACCTATCACACTAATGAGCACACTTCTAATGGTACTATTTAGTGTGTGGTATGCGGTTTGGGATGCAGCACTTGTTTAGATTTCAGCTTTTATATGTTTTTCTTTCAGCAGTAAAAGTAATTGATCATGTGTCTTTAATATCGCAGATTAGATATAATATAATGGAGATTCTCAGAGCCTTTCATCAATACTGGTTTGGCACCAAATCGTGATTACAGTCACCTGCTCACATCACCTGTTTGAAATCACTTCATTATGTAGTGTTTGGTCTCATTACTGAGTCTAGTTTGAGTGCAGGATTGGACGTGAGTGAAATAAAGTCCAGACAAATCCTCCTGGCTTTGTTCGGTCTGCAGTCAGAGAACAGTCACCGTAAATGATTAGGGGTCCCATCTCTCTCTAATTTGGGGTCCCAGCTCTCTGTGACTCGGGGTCCCAGCTCTCTGTGATTTGGGGTCCCAGCTCTCTGTGACTCGGGGTCCCAGCTCTCTCTGACTCGGGGTTGTATGAGTGGAGAGATGAGTACCGAGGACGTTTAAAGGTCTAAATGTAAATACTGTTTAACGGACAGGAAGTGATGCGTGAGGATCAGCTGATCGGTTTCCATTCTGGTTAATGAATTCATTAAAGGTGTGAAGGTCCTGAAAAACAGGAGTCGATACTGAGGCACAAACAGAGCGGCTGACTGATCATCACAGGTGCTAAAAAACAGCTTTAAAAGCCGGAGATCCTGAGAGACGCTTGCCGAGCTGCTCAGCAGAGGAACCGCAGCAGGTGAGCTGAACGCCGGTGCACTATGGGACGACTCCAGGCTTCCCTTCTACCTGCAGGTTTAATTCTGCTCACAGGTAAACAATCTCAGTTCCAGCTGTTTACAGTTAGAAGGCTGTTTATACATCTGATCAGCTAATGTAATATACACTAATGTAAGTGAACTGGTGTAAACGTTCCTCGGAGCGTCCGGTCCTCTTCGTTAGAGGTGGTGTTGGTGTTCCTGTCAGAGTTCCTGTAGCAGATTTAACTGCTGCTGTTCTGTGTTCAGATTCTATCTAATGGTGTGTATGTTAATGAGGTGATTTTAACCCTCCTGTGATGTTCAGCTGTTTGATTGAACCTTCACTCTGAACCTTACCTGTAGCTCAGTTGAGACCAAGTTAAAATATTAATATTAAAATATTGATCTATATTAATCTATTATTAATCAATATTAATCTGTTATTAATCTATTATTAATCTATAGTGTTCCCCCCCGACGGATCACAGCTTACTCATAATTCACTCAGCTTATTAAAATGATTTTCTTTCTGTACTTTGGCAGAGCCTGGACATCTGACTTATTCATTTGTTTGTTTTGTTTGTTTGTTGTGTTTTATTTAGACTGTTTAAACAGTGTTGGGGGATTTTCTGTCTCGGGGTCGTGTTCTGTTCTGTGTCAGTCTGACCTTTCCGAGTCTAATCACTCTAATGAGTCATGCGTCTAAAACTACATTTTACTCTTTACTGAGGTGTAAAACAGAGAGCTGGAGCTGAAGGTAAAGCGCTGGTCTACATTTGATGTTTGACTCTCTGTGTCCTCCGTTCTCCCACTCTCTCTCTCCGACTGTCAACACAGTAAATTAGTCTTTCCCGTTCGCATCTTCACTAAACTCCAATTAACACCAGCAGACCACAATGATCTTTGTGTTATAACAGGATAATTACACTGATTATTAACACCAATCAGAGAACACTCCGTTAATAACGTAATCAAATATGGACTTACTTGGAATCACTTGGGTGCATTTTTGGGAATTTGATCCATTAATAACGACACAGAAATTATCCATATCACTGGAAATCCTTCATGAGTTTAATCAACGGTACCGTAACGTCCCTGCCTCTCTCCAGCCGTGATCAGTTTTGTTGATCTGGACCTGCTCTAAAAGCTTCCTGATCATTCATCTGGTTTCAGGTGTGTCTGAGAGTATCAGTATCACAGTAAAGTCGCGAGTTGCTCTCAGATGAAGCAGATAACGTTGATGACCTCGTAGCAGTGATGCACATGAAGGTCTGAGAGATCTTAGACTGAGGGAACAGCTGGTTCTCTTCAATAAACTGGTCCTGTCGGGACTGAACTGAGCTGCTGCTGATGTTAATAATGGAGCGTGTGAGTGTCTCTCACCCTGCTAGGCATGGAGCTGTGTAGTGCCCTGCTGACCTTGCTCCTAGTTGTGA
Source organism: Semaprochilodus insignis (assembly GCA_034552555.1). Lineage (NCBI taxonomy): Eukaryota > Metazoa > Chordata > Actinopteri > Characiformes > Prochilodontidae > Semaprochilodus > Semaprochilodus insignis. The sequence goes on from JAVGWN010000295.1 coordinate 6,391, forward strand.
GCATCAGGACTGGACCTTTGAGCGATGGTCTCGTGGTACGACGAGTCCTGGCTCGTGTTCTGGCCCGGGCATTCGTGCAAGTGTCAGTTTGACTTGTGCAACCTTCCTAAACATCTCTGAGGACCAGGTACATCCCTTCATGACAAAGAGTGCAAGGTGTTGCCCCGACCTCCAATCCCGGTATCTGTGGGACTTGTTGGATCATCAGCAGCTCCACCTGACACCTCACAGGACTCAAAGGATCTGCTGTTCTGGTGACGGATACCACAGGGCACCTTCAGAGGACCTGCAGAGTCCATGCCTCCGGGCCCACACCTTATTAGGCAGGAGGTCAGAGAGGTTTGGCTCATATGTACATGATAACCGTGTGTGTGTGTGTTCCTCAGCCTCGGTGAGCGTGTGTGAGCTGACGTGTCGGCCGGGTGACAGCGGACCCTCATTCGACTCTCTGCAGGAAGTGTTTGACAGGAAACCGTTCAGACCAGCTGTTAACCTGAGCAACCCCACCATCACCAATATCTCCTTCACCCTCTACGCCGTGTTGGGGGTGGTGAGTTGGGGGGCGGGGGGGGCGGTTTGGAGGAAATGGATGGTGGGTGGTGTGGGGTGGGTCAGGGGCGAGGGTGTTAATCTAGCTCTGTTTACACCATTCTATAGACTTCTGTAACCTTTCTATTCTTCATATATGAGCCTACAACAATTTAGCTCCACCCATTCAGCCTACAACAGTTTAGCTTCACCCATTCAGCCTGCAGCAGTTTAGCTCCACCCATTCAGCCTGCAGCAGTTCAGCAGTACAGCTGTTATGTCCTTCCACATCAGGAAAACACGATGAAGAAGCCGATTACAGCTCTGTAGTTCCTGTGCTGACAGAATCTGGATGTTCTAACAGGTTCTTCTGCAGTTCCACTAGAGAACTCAGTACTTGTTGTTTTTTGCTGCAGTCAGTATTCTCTACCGCTCCGTTCTCTCCCACAGAATGAGAAGACGCAGATCCTCACCACGTTCCTCTGGCTACGTCTGGTAAGAGTCTGAGAAATAGGATCACTCCTGAATCTCTAACAGACCACATCACGTCTATCAGCAGATCAGACTCCTCCGTACAGTCACGTCAGCACAGACGTCCTCCTCAGACGCAGACACAAACACAGACACTAAACAGAAAACAGACACTCACAAACAGGTACATACAGGGAGACACAGGTGGAGGTGATGATGAAGATTCCAGGGTTTCCTCTAGTGAAATGTGTCCGTGTTTTTCCGCAGTACTGGTTCCACGAGTTTCTAATCTGGGATCCCGACGTCTGTGATGGAGTCACTAAAATCTCCCTCCCCGTCAACAACCTGTGGATGCCGGACATTATCGTTTATGAGTTGTTAGTGCACTCTCATATGGAAGTTGGACCTCTTTGTCCGATTTAGTAATGTTCCTTATCGCTTCTAATTCTTTATTTCAGATTTGAAAAATTCTAATGTGGCACTATAAACCTATTAATCAGTAGTATTAATCACTGTTAATGATTCAGTATCTAGAATGAATGATTCAGTATCTACTGTAAATGATTCTGTATCTACTATACATGGTTCAGTATCTAGAACGAATGATTCAGTATCTAGATCAAATGATTCAGTATCTACTATAAATGATTCAGTGTCTAGAATGAATTGATTCTGTATCTACTATAAATTATTCAGTGTTTAGAATGAATTGATTCAGTATCTACTATAAATGATTCAGTATCTAGAATGAATGATTCAGTATCTACTATAAATGATTCAGTATCTAGAATGAATGATTCAGTATCTGGCTGAATGACTGTGTGTGTTACAGTGTTGATGATGACGTGTCCCAGGCGTGTCCTTATGTTTACGTTAACCACACGGGTCATATCCGTTATGACCGGATGCTGCGACTGGTCAGCGCGTGTAACCTGGAGATCTTCAGCTTCCCCTTCGACATCCAGAACTGCACCTTCACCTTCGGCTCCTACATGCACACCAGTAACACTCCACAGCACACAGTTCACACCTGAGTGACCTACAGGCTGATCATGTTACAGTGTGTATGTATTTAGGCTGAGTTTCTCACGGCTCCTGTGTGTGTGTGTGTGTGTGTGTGTAGTAAAGCATGTGCGAGTGAAGACAGCGCTGCCCTTTGAACAGATATCCTGGAACTCTAAGCGTTTCCTGGAGGCTAGTGGAGAGTGGGAGTTGGTGGAGATTTTGGGAGAAGAAGGAATTCTGAAGTTTGGAATAGACGAGTGGGACATCATCACGTTTTGGGTGAGGGTGACAGTGCAGGCGTTCGGAGTGACTGCTGACTGAAATGTAGAATGTATGCGGTCCATATTGAACCTGGAAACATCATGCTGCTGCATTACCTGTCTGTCCTCCAGGTGGTGATAAAGAGGCGTCCGATTCTGTATGTGGTGAACCTCCTCATCCCGAGTTCGTTCCTCATGATCATCGACATCCTGTCCTTTTACCTGCCACCGCACAGCGTGGACCGTGCCTCCTTCAAAATGACCCTCATCCTGGGATACACCGTGTTCCTGCTCATCATGAATGACCTGCTGCCCAGCACGGCCAACGGAACGCCGATCATAGGTCACAACCCTCAGGAAGTCCTCCAGAAGATCTGAGAGAACGTTTAAACATCTTCAGTTGTGGAACCTCATACCCCACCAATTAGCATGATGCTGTGATGAACTGTTATGTACATGGACAGTCATGTTATCTATAACCATGGACTGACGTATGTAAGACAGTTAATCCAAGCAGCAGCACTTTAAAGTCTGAATTCAGTCCATGTTTATGGTTAACAGTGAATCATTACCATCTGAGAAACCACAGGGTCACACCTATTAGTGATGACTGAACATCTCCACACGGTTTGAGGTGATGGTGTTATGATTTATGTATGTAATTAGCATTATGCTAATTGGTGGGCTATAAGCTTCTGTTACTTGTTGGTTACAGTACTGCGCAAAGGCATCAGGTACAAGTTCTTCATTTCACAGCAAAACTACAGAAAGAGTCTCCACCTTCATCACAGCTTCCGTTCTTCTCAGGAGGCACGCCGCTGCTCACAGACACGCTCCCACAGTTCAGTCTTAGAAGCTTGTTTAGCATCTCCTGCTTCCTCTTACCATCCAGCCAACCCCAAACACACTCAGTGGTGCTGAGGTTCTGGACTCTGGGGTGGTCAGTCCATTGTTCTGAGAACACCAGCAGCTTCTTTGTTGGGTGTGTGTGTCTCCTTTTCTCAGTGAGGAGCTTCTTGAACAGCTACACCTCCTTTCAGACCTCCATAGTGTTGAGGTGTCTTCTCACAGTGGATGGACAGAAACACCTGTGGAGGTTCTCAGATCTGAAGCAGGAGTGGAGCTTGATGTCCTCCTTTCTGTTGTTTATCTGATGGGGACAGGGTTGGTTGGTCTACCAGGTCTTCCAGGTGGATGCTGGGAGTCTCATTTCTCTGAAGCCTTTAATGAGATTTTCAATTCCAGTTTGTAAACTTGCTTATTTCCCTTTGATCTTTCTCCTTCCTCATTCGAGTGGACGAACCTATATCGAATCTCCTCAGAGATGTCAGTAACCTGCACTTCATGACTTTGCTCAGTACTGTATATTAGCCTCGTAGCTCCAGGACTAAAACTACAGAGGTGATGTTTAGACACTGAACACGTTCAGGCTGACGGTTTGGGTCACTGTGTGTATGTGGTGTTCATGTTAACCCTCTCTGACGTGTTTGTGTTCAGGTATTTATTTCTCGGTGTGTTTGGCTCTGATGGTGATCAGCCTGCTGGAGACGGTCATCATCACCAACGTTCTCCACCACAACTCCATGAAGTACCGGGAAGTTCCGCGCTGGGTGCAGGTGGTGGTTCTGGAGTACATTGGTCGCCTCATCTGCTACAGCCATCCGAAAGAACCGTCCAAAACAGAACAGACCAAAACGGACAGCAGTGACCCCTGGACCGTTGACACCTCACACACTGCGTCCAGCCTGAGCACAAACAGCAGTGAGATGCGCACACACACACACACACACACACACACTATACACACAAACTAAACACACACACACACACACACACACACACACACACACAGATACACTACACACACACTGCTGGGAATAGGGAACACACTGATGAACGTTCAGACCGCGTGTGTTTACTCTGGTTCTGTGTCTCAGTGTACGTGTCAGGCGGAGTGGCGGTTCCGGAGTTGGTGGAGATCTGTTCAGATCTGCGGGCGATGAGGTCACACCTGAACGTCCTTCAGCATGAAGAGAAGCTCCAGGACCAGTGGTGTCATGTGGGTTACATCCTGGACTTCCTGCTGTTCAGAATCTACCTGCTGATCATCACCTGCTACGCTCTGGTCATCATCAGCATGTGGTGCATCTGGATGTATCACTGACTTACACAGAGCTCACAGCAGGTAACAGCGGCCCAGGTGTGGTGCAGGTGTGTATGCTGTCAGCATGAACAACAAAATACAGTCTGACATTTCAGTCCCGACACGTATCCAACATGTGGCAGCGTGACTCAGTCTGAACAGACGGATCGGAATTCACGGGAATTATAACTCAATCCAGCTCCACATTCATCATAACCACGCGCTGCTGAGACCTCAGACATGTTTCTCCAGCGCTCCGCTTCGGAGAGGTTTGTAAGGGAATGCCTGAAGGAAGTCGTAGGAGAAGGAGATTCCAGCCTCAGTGAGAAGTTATAACCCTGACAGCTTAAAGAAACCCAGGACAGGAAGTCTGTGGAGTGGGCGTGGCCTTTCTACAGACAGCTGGAACACGTAATGATGAGCTCGGCTGTCGGTCACTGGAACGCCGACCGCTCCTGTGAAGCTGGAGAAGATGAAGCTGGAAACTCCGGGAGCGGAACTGCATCCGTCCACAGTCCTGGCGGTTTTCCTCCGGATGAGCCAAACGAAGCGGTGATGCTCAGGAGCTGTTTAGGAGCTGATCTGCTCAGACTGATACACATCGGACACACATCACAGACTAACAGGGCCGTCGCACCTGGGCCACTTTCACCCGCTGAGGTTTCATTACCTGCAGACACTGAGCAGCTTCATCCTCGTCTCTGATCTGTCATATTTATACCACATGCACTGTAGATTATTATTCTTATTAATATTAATATTCGTAGTATTAGTAGTATATTCTGAGGCCTTTTCAGAACAGAAATGTCCACAAATGTCTGTAAACTTTATAAAGTGTACGACTGAAAGAACTGTGGTTTCACACTGTAAGACAATAAACAGGCTGAACAGTCTTTAATCATGAATCATATAACAACGTATATTATTATTATTATTATTATTATTATTAATATCATTATTATTATTTACATCTTCTCAGTAGTGCATTTCAACCTCATCACAAGCCTCTGCAGAAAAAAGGCATTTCAGGCAAAAATGAGCCCATTTCAGATCCGCCTCCTCACTCTGACTCAAACAGCAGGACATGCTAAACACACCTCCGACCCGGAAACGGGTCCGCTTCCCTCGCAGCGGAACCGGCAGCAGGTTCGGGGTTTCGCTCTTAAGGCCAAGTCATGACAATTACTGACTGATTATTGATTACTGATGTTGCTCGGAAAGGAGTCACACTTAGCAAACCGTCCAACAAACCTGATTAAACTCATTAATGAGAAATTAAACGGAATTACAGTTCTGGAAGTTTTTCATACAGAACTACGGAACAGTATTTACAGTCTTAACCGGATTCCCCTGATCAATACTTCAGCTACATGCTAATCCAGTTTCATCAGTAATCAATACATCTGATTAAAACCTACAGAAGCAACGTATGAACTTAAACCTGCACTGAATCACCATCCTAAACCAGGGACAATCGGAATTCTGCTCAATAAAGGACTGAAAGTTGGTCAGTGTCCCGCGGTGATGTTAGGATTAAGACGGACAAAATGGACACAGCCGAAGCAGATATGGAGTTAAGACCAGAGAGAGATGAGCACGAATTCTGAAGAACAGGCTTTAGTGGCATCCAGAACGGGACTCTCAAAACCAAAAGGTGCCGAAAATGTTTCCTTGGAGCGACGCCAAGGAAGAACCTCTTCCTGTTCCATAAAGAACCTTTAAAGGAGAAGTTCATCAATTCCAGTTTCCAAAGTTCCAGCATAATTTAACAGTTAAGATGTAAACAGAGTCACTCAGAGCGGGTTTGGGGTGAAACTCTCGGTTCTAGATAAAGTCAGATCTGTTCCCAGTGGTGGTGAAGGTAACCAGACGTCCCCCTCTAAAAGCTCCCTCACAGAAAGTTCCTACATGAGGTGGTTCTGAATACGCTGCCTGATGTCTGAGACGCTGTTTATGATAGTCTGGAGAAGATTTCAGCCTTAAACTCCATTCATGGTGGAGGGATACATGCTGCAGGGCGCTGTGAGGTAAAATAGTCCCCCAAAGAAACTTAGTATTTCCGGGTTTTCCAGATTTTCATCATCAACATTCCATATACACTCAGAAGACACGTGTAGGTTCACTGGTGGTTTAGAGTCAATAAAATGTCTATATGTGTGTTCTAGACATGGAGAACCCTGGTTCCCATCACCACCACTGTACAGAACCATCTCACACCAGAACCTCTCTGGATCTCTCTGTCTACACCTCACACACTAACTTATAGAGATAATTAGGAAAAGTTGCTGGAATTCCCCTTAAAGAACCACCAAATGTACTTCAGCAGTAACAGGTACCTGTCATCTTTAAGGGCGTCTGTGATGGTGACACTCCTCTCCTCCTTAAAGCCACATTGTACTAGTGCAAATCAAACAATCCACCACCCTCCCAGACACTAACACCAGGTGCTTTGAGGTGGGTTAGTCTCCTCTCTGCCAACACAGATACTGTGCATAACACCTCACGCCTACAGCAGCAGGAGGAGCAGGGGCGACGCAGGAGGCACCAAGGCTTCGTCACCACACCAAAGGCGATAAACCACATTCACACGCACCTGAGCTCCTTCCAGTGACGTATAAAACCTCCTCTTTCCTCTCTCCCAGCCTCACAGTTCAAAACCACTCAATCACTCAGAAACAGAACGCAGTCCGAAGGGAACCGAATAACCAGAGAGTGGAGCGAAAGCAGTGTGTGCAGTGCATGTGAGGAATCGGCAGGGGGCGTCGTTTCACACAGCAGAACTTTCTCAGTTAAAACGTAAGCAGTTTCTCAGCAGGGGGCGCCGTTACACACAGCGGTCAGCCAGATAAGGTCACAGGCCACAGGCTTTCAATATCTGGACAACTGCTGCTGCCCACCAGCCCGATATGGCCCAAAGCTGCCTGAATAACGGAGTGATCCTGCCACGTGTTCAAGATCCCTGGTTTCACTGGCCATCCCTGCCTCTGTTCTGTTGCTACGTCGCTCCTCCATTCTCCTCGTCCTCCTCCATGTTTTTGCGGGCCATCCTCTCTCTCCTCTCGGCGAGCCGCTGGCACCTCGGGCACTCTCGGCCGCTTTTGAAGCAGGTCTTGTGGTAGCAGGCGTTACACTCTGAAAGACATTCACATTTATTAACTCAGATTCAGACGTTTCACATGTGAGTCCTCCAGCAGCAGGGGGCGCTCACCTTCACACCGCTGGCACTTGTTTAGCTCGTAGGGGAAGATGATGTCTTTGTCGTTGCCACAGAATTCACACACGAAGCCCTTCGCCTGGCAGAGCTGGAGATAAACCACACACCTGAGTCAGTTTGGTTTTCAAGGTATGAAGGTGCTGCAGTTTGTAGGTGATAGCAGAGGAACGTCACTGGGATCACTTCACTGGTTCTGGACTTCACTAACACCAGTTAGACCCGTTAATGATAAAGCTGTGCCAGAGCTACGCGCGTCATCACCACCTGCTCCACCACGTCGTTAACATGTTTACACACATAGATATTCACCTCACATCACCTCACATCACATCACCTCATATCAGCTCATATCACCTCACATCACCTCACCTCACATCACATCATATCAGCTCATATCACCTCACATCACATCACATCACATCACCTCACATCACATCATATCAGCTCATATCAGCTCATATCACCTCACCTCACATCACCTCACCTCACATCACATCATATCAGCTCATATCACCTCACATCACATCACATCACCTCACATCACATCATATCAGCTCATATCACCTCACCTCACATCACATCACATCACATCAGCTCATATCACATCACCTCACATCAGCTCATATCAGCTCATATCACCTCACATCACATCACATCAGCTCATATCACCTCATATCACCTCACATCACATCATATCACCTCACATCACCACATATCACCTATCACCTCACATCACCTCATATCACCTCATATCACCTCACATCATATCTTATCACCTCACATCA
>JAVGWN010000296.1:0-14795 GCA_034552555.1 Semaprochilodus insignis
TCCATCAGCATGCCATGTTCCTCACAGCCCTCCCTGTTCCCACTACATGACCGTACATTACAGGAATACACCCAGCTTAATCTCTACCTGCCACAGCCATAGCGTAGGGTCTATTACTGCTGCCAATAGAAGCCAATAAGCAGTTCTCTCGGTTATGAAGAACCTGATATTTGTAGAACATTGTTTGCGAATTAATCTAAACTAAACAACCTCTACAATAATGCTAATTCCTGCTACCGCCCCTATGAGAATTCTAATAATATGTTAGCGCTAAGTTTTTTTTTTTTGCTGTTCTAGATTAAACATGGACATTACCACAGACAGTAACTCACCTATAATAGAACCCAATCCACAGTTTCATCAGTTATGAAGAACCTGATATTTGTAGAACATGTTTTGTGAATTTGAAGGCCAGAAATAAGAAATCTGAAGGAAACTAAAGCACCTCTACAATAATACTAATTTCCCCTATGGTAATTCTAATAGTCTGTTAGCGCTAAGCTAATGGTTTTTTTTTGCCCTTCTAGATTAAGCATGGACATTGCCACAGACAATAACTCACCTATAATCAATTTCACCAATCAATCAAACTAATCATTGACTACCTTTCCCCGAATCCCTCCCCTGAATACCGAACTTCCAATCGTAGTTTAGCGACTGTGGCTCAGCAGCACTAACATGCTTTCAGTATGGAAGAAAATGTGGAAATGCAGAGGAAGAAATACGGAAGTCCGAGAATGTAGTCTCACATGTTGCACTTTTGATAGTTAATCCCATACAGTCCTGTGTAATAGACCTGGTACTCAGTAACTACAAGCATTACAATAAAGACTAGCTGGGCTATTCCTGGGCTATAAGCTCATGAACCTTCCCTAATAGTGTGTAACACCTCCACCAGCACCCATAACAGCTGTGACGGGATTTGGCATGGACTGGACAAGTTTCTGGATGTAGGCCACATCAATGTTCTGACACTCTTACATCAAAGAATTGGTCAGTTGGTCCACATTTGTTGGATGCCTTCCCTGGCACAATTCCGAGGAGAATTCCCTGTAGACTGGGATTTTAGCCACTGCTGGTAGACCCGTATGACCGTACGCTTCCATACACCTGCAGATTCAGCTACTTCCTTCACACTATGGTCTTTGGTACGCCCAAATGCAGTCACTCCTTTTAGCCAGTCATTAACATCTGCTTTGGAGCCATTTTCCACACATGGAGTGAGACATTCACTGCACTGTAGCACCTCTTCCCAATCTATGGATCCCGTCACTCACACCCCCAGGTATTTATAGCCCCGTCATCCTCCTGCAGCGCCATCTGTCTGCAGGAGCCTGAAGTTACTACCACCTTAAGTTACTACCACCGCCCGGGAGTGTGCCGGAACACTGTGCCTTTAAGGGTTTTTTTACTCAGGTAATATGTTATTATGACTTGAAGTGCGCTTCTCTTGCAGGTCAGAAACTGTTCCGGCGCTCCGGCGCGGGCTCCGACACCTTCAGTGAGACCAGCTCAGTGTGCCACCTGGAGGACCCCTTCAGAGAGCCGCTGCCCGCCGAAACGTCCGTACACGCCGAGAGTGAGGTGGAGGTACCACACACGCGTCCCTTCCTCTCGGAAGAACCTTCAGCCGCAGACCAGCGCGTCCCAGAGGGCCAGGGGGCGGAGCCTGACTCCATCAGATAAAGATTACTCCTTTTAGGGCGAAGTGGCTGTACTCCATAAGGCGCAGAGTGATTGGCCCTCGACCTCGATGCCTTGACAGAGGCGCTCTAGGATTTAGGTTAATGAAGTAGCTTTAAGTGCAAGTCACGCAACACTGGGATTCCATCAGCATGCCATGTTCCTCACAGCCCTCCCTGTTCCCACTACACGACCGTACGTTACAGGAATACACCCAGCTTAATCTCTACCTGCCACAGCCATAGCGTAGGGCCTATTACTACTGCCAATAGAAGCCAATGAGCAGTTCTCTCGGTTATGAAGAACCTGATATTTGTAGAACACTGTTTGTGAATTTGAAGGCCAGAAATATGAAAACCAAAGGAAACTAAACCACCTCTACAATAATGCAAATTGGGATTTCTAATAGTCTGTTAGCGCTAAGCTAATGTTTTTTTTTTTTTTTTTTGCCGTTCTAGATTAAACATGAACGTTGGCACAGACACTAACTCACCTATAATAGAACCCAATTAACAGGTCCATCAGTTATGAAGAGCCTGCTATTTGTAGAACATGTTTTGTGATTTTGAAGTTCAGAAATATAAATATAGTACCTTTACAATAATGCTAATTCCTGCTAGCGCCCCTATGGGATTTCTAATAGTCTGATAGCACTAAGCTAAAGTTTTTTGCCCTTCTAGATTAAACATGGACATTGCCACAGACAGTTACTCACCTATAATAGAACACAGGACTGTCTGTTATGAAGAACCTGATATTTGCGGAACATTTTTTTGTGAATTTAAAGGCCAGAAATATGAAAACCAAAGGAAACTAAACCACCTCTACAATAATGCTAATTCCTGCTAACATCACTATGGGATTTCTAATACTCTGTTAGCACTAAGCTAATATTTTTTGCCGTTGTCGAATAAGAATACACATTAACCCAGGCAGTAACTTGCCTATAATAGAACCAGATTAGCAGTTCCATCTGTTATGAAGAACCTACTATTTATGGAACCTTTTTTGTAAATTTGAAGGCCAGAAATATGAAAACCACCTCTACCATAATACTAATTTCTCCTAGCGCCCCTATGGGATTTCTAATAGTTGGTTAGCACTAAGCTAAATGTTTTTGCCGTTCTAGATAAAAACAGTGGTTCTAGATGATTTATCTGCTTATTGTATCAGAAATAATCATTTATGAGATCTTGTATGTATCAGTGTTACAGTGAATGGTTCAGCCCTTATATTGAGCTGATGCTGCTGTTTAACATCCCTAACAACCACCCGGAATAACCCTGCTTAGACTACGGCTCATATTCACAGTCTGTGAAGTATCTAGAACTTCCAGAAGAGGCTTTTTCTCTGTGTTGGTCCCACAGTATATTTTGCCATTTATACATTAAATTACAGCCGTATCATCAGACAAGGTGGATCACAGGTAGCTGAAACGTACAAAGACACAAAAATCTGAACTCTGTAAAAACCTGAACCTGGCCTATAACGTCAAATCCCCACACCTTATATAGCATAGCTTTAAATGAACCACAGATGTGAAGGTTTAGGAGTTCCTGAGGGTCCCCAACTGTGTAGATATGAGGAATTCTTCAGGATTAAGGAATTTGAGGTACTTTATTACCAGTGTAAGAGTCCTGATTGTATCCGACTTATCCAGACAGCTCCGGTCATGTTAGCGGCCCATTGACTCGTTTTATGAGTGATTTTGCTCACTCAGTTCAGGAAAATGTGTTGACGCTATTGTCAGTGGTAATCGACCACACGCCACAGATACAGGAAACAGAGATTAAGCTGGGAAACACTTCCATAAATTCCTTTAATCATTTCTGGCTGTGACTTCCTGTTAGACTCCTTCACTGCCAGTTCGCGCCGTCCCCGTGTTGGGTTGGGTTGATGTTATACTTCCCTGTAAAAAGCCAATTTGTCTTTTAATTTCCCCATATTTTCTAGTCTGTGTCATTTTTGCGTACGGTAAGGGCTGTTGTGACGCCACCTTTGTGGTCTTTTTATTATTGTTTATCTTCCGTTTGTTTGTTTGCCAAAAAAGGTGGTTTGGTTTTCATGTGTCCGAAGGTTGAATGCGATGATGCATTGAGCCCCATGCAGCTATTTCTGGTCAGCTGAAAGCCTTATTGCACTTTTTTGTACAGAAAGTCATAATTTAATCAGAATAATAATGTGTATTTATTCTACAGAGTGTGATCTGAAACGACTGTAGGCTGTTTAGTGACGATAACACTGCACTTATAGTTTAGAACCCAAGAAGGAGAAGAAGAAGATGGTCCGGCACGTCTGTCCTGCCACTCTTTGGTCACTTTGCACTCACCGGAATGAAGGAATTGGAGGGAGTCCGGGGTTGTGGAAAAGCAAGGCATCTCTATGTTTACGAAGGCTTACTGTAGCGCCCCCTGCTGTTTTGTGATTCATTATGTTTACTCTGTTGATTTTGTTTGATCCCACTTTAACACAAAGGCTCTGGCGGGGACGTTCCTGGAACGTGCAGTTTGTTTGTTTCTCCGTCAGTGTTCCAATGCGTAATTCATTTTTGTGTATACTAATAAGGGCATCTGGAAATGATATGGTATATGGTCTGCAGGGGGAATTCCACCTGTTTGTCAAAATTTCTGCATAATTAACCAATTAGGACCTAAACAGAGTACTTCAGAGTGGCTCTAGATAACGTCAGAACTGTTCACTGTGGTGGTGAATGGAACCAGACGTCCCCCTCTAAAAGCTCCCTCACAGAAAGTTACTACATGAGATGGTTATGAATACGCTGCCTGATGTCTGAGACTCTGTTTATGACAGTTTGGAGAAGATTTCAGCCTCAAACTCCATTTATAGTGGAGGGATACATGCTGCAGGGCGCTGTGAGGTAAAATAGTCCCCCAAAGAAAACTTATTATTCCCAGGTTTTCCAGATTTTTCAAATCATCAAAATTCCATATAAACTCAGAAGACACGTGTAGGTTCACTGGTGGTTTAGATAGCCAATCAAATGTCTGTATGTGTGTTGTAGACATGGAGAACCCTGGTTCCCATCACCACCGCCACTGTAATTTCACTCTCTGACTTATGGTGAATGTACTTTGATATTTTGGTGGACTTCCCCTTTAGCGATGATAACGAGTCAGAAACCTGTTGATTGATTTTAATGTAAGGAGTGTTTATCTTTGTTCTTCCCGGATGACTAATGTAAATTACGACTGGGTTCTCTTTCAAAGCAGCTATTCTGTCTGTTTTCGGTGCAATAAACAATCGGGATTCTTCTTCTGGACTGAAATGCGGCGTATGGCGGAGTGCACTCATTTTTATAATCACATGAGCAGCTCTTAATTATAATAAAGATAATGATGCTACAAGTAAAATCACTCTTCAGTGTTCTGTAGGCTGAATCCAGCGTTTTGGATTAACGTGTGAGTCACCTATTTAAATAATGCTTAAATCTGAGTATTAAATATAGATCTATGGAATAACGTATGCTGATATTTAAGCAAAAAAAGCCTTTTATGTGATATTTAGATGATATTATTTATTCTAAATTAGCCAGAAGTCAGTAGTACATTCTCCCATTTATCAGTCATGTGTACTTAAGGACAATTTTGGTGGACGTATCCTGTTCTAAGTGTCTATAAATGTTAATACTTCTATTCAAGTATATGGGTGAGTAACACTCACTCTTTGCCCTCAGCTCCATTTTAGTCATTAACATGTACACCCACTGTCCATGTTATCAGCTCCACTGACCATATAGGAGCACTCTGTAGTTGTACAGTTCCAGACTGTAGTCCATCTGTTTCTCTGTGTACTTTATTACCCTGTTCTTCAATGGTCAGGACCCCCACAGGACCACCACAGAGCAGGTATTATGTGTGTGGTGGATCATTCTGAGCACTGCAGTGACACTGACGTGGTGGTGGTGTCTTAGTGTGTGTTGTGAGGGCTGCTGGACTGAGAATCGTCCACCAACCAAAACTATCAAGCCAACAGTGCCCTGTGGGCAGCATCCTGTTGGCAGTGTGATGTGGACGCCATCCTGTGGGCAACGTTGTTGGCAGTGTTGTGGGGGCGCCGTCCTGTGACCACTGATGAAGGACTAGAGGATGACCAACACTGCACTGTGCAGCAGCAGATGAGCTATTGTCTCTGACTGTACATCTATAAGGTGGACCAGCAAGGTAGGAGTGTCTAATAGAGTGGACAGTGAGTGGACACAGTGTTTAAACACTCCAGCAGCACTGCTGTATCTGATCCACTCACGTCAGTACCATTGTTAACATTCCATATAAACTCAGAAGACATGTGTGGGTTCACTGGTGGTTTAGATGGTAAATTAAATGTCTATATGTGTGTTGTAGACATGCTGACCTCTGGTTTGCATCACTACCACATCTTAAACACTGACTTAGGCAGGAAGTTTGAAAAATGGGTGAAACTGCCCTTTAATGGCTGAATGAATTGTGCATAACATTAGCTAATAGGTGGAATTCCCCTTTAAAGATTTCTGCGGTTCTCTCTTCCGGGCACTGGAAAGGACGCCATCGTTACCCGGAAGTGTAGTTCTCAGCAGGGTCAATGTAAGTCGTGCCTAAAGGCAAAGCGGCTGCGACAGGACTACATTTCCCAGAATGCTCAGCTACCGTCGCTCCTTTTGCTTACAGCGCACGCACGAGGGTTTCACTCCGAGCCTTGCTGACTCGACTCTCCCTCTCTGTCGCCCCCTTAAACCGGCTGCTTTAGTTCAGCAAACCGGGGGGAAAAGGCCATATTTTAGGAGGAGAAAGTTTTAGCCGTTTGGAAACAGGGGGTGACCTTAACGACAGACTACAGAAAGCCGGCTGCGTCTCATCTTCGTCAATACTCGTGCTAAAGAAAGTTAGCAAAAACAGCCAACATGGACCCATCCAGAGACGCTGTTTTGGATTCGTGGGAGCAGCAGGAGGAGGACGGCGAGGAGGCCCCGGCGGAAAACCGACTTTCAGACGCTTTCACCGGGCTCAACGTGAACGCCAAACCCTTCATCCCCAACGTGAACGCGGCCGAGTTCGTCCCGGGCTTCCTTCAGAAGGCACCCGCCGAAACCGTCGCTTCTCCCGGTGAGGGTTCGTTTTATTCTCTCCCCCCACCCGCCGGTCACGATTCGGGCTTATAGCTAGCATGCTAAGCTAAGCGTAAGGCGGAATCTCAAATGGCGCCCTGCTCCCTATAAAGTGCACTGCAGGGCAACAAAAGCTGTGGCTCTTAGGTCCCCACTAAATGCACGGAATGTTAGCTTTGTAGTGGTAGAGCTTATATGTGAGCATAAAGTGCACTGTTATTGAGTGTTGACGCTGTTATTTCTTGGCCCACGTAGCTAGTGCCCTACGTAGGGCGCAGGGAGCCATTAGAGATGCAGCCGAAGTTGTACGTTGCGGCTAAGCTAACCGGCTAACTTCACATTGTTAGCATCGCTGCTAACTTCACTTTTTCGCACTCCTCCTCCGCGACCAAACGGAGCTGGCAGGCAGAGGAGCAATTTTACACCCTTTAACGATAAAAACAATAACTTTAAATGTGTGCTTTAGCTGCTAAGGGGCTAAAGGCTAGCGGCTAACTTTAGCTAGCGGCTAGCAGCGGTTAAAACCCCGAATCACACGTGTCTGCTGGGAGCCAGCCGTAGTTTTAGCAGCAGTGCGGGCAGAAACTCACGATCGATCGTCGAAACTGTGGATGAAACGCGTTTGTTGTTGTAAGCGGACCAGATTGCGCCTGTTTTAGGCGCCAGCTCGCCTGGTTGGGAGTAAACAGGTGCTCTTATCAGCTCTCTTAAGCAGTTAAACTAATGCCTGCGTCATGTGACTGCAGGTTCAGTACATGTGGGTTTAATACACCGGGGTTACCAGTCTGCTCTTTATTTGCATTAGAGCCCATAAAGGTGCTAAGAAGTCCACGGTCGCTGCCTTGGGTTGGGGGGGCTTTGGTGCTTGTAGGCCTTCTCTGCTTCTTGGTGAATGGCTTAAGGTGGGGTCTGGCCCGGCACGGCACCGCACATCCATCTTCTCTGGTTGGAGCTCATGTGTATGAACATAAGGACTCATTAAGAGAGTAATGTGTACATACTGAATAATTCATAGTAGATGCTGTATAATTCATAGTACATACCGGATAATTCATAGTAGATACTGGATAATTCATAGTGGATGCCGAATACTTCGTGGTGGATGCCGAATACTTCGTGGTGGATGCCGAATACTTCGTGGTGGATGCTGGTTAATTCTAACCTGTGTTGCGTTGAATAGACTGATGTGTGTAAATGTTTTGGTTTTTGTCAAATCTGTAGAGTCTAATCCTCTTGAAGAGCTGGAGAGTTGAACGAGGGGTCCAGTCGTGTGTCTAGGGAATAGACTTTGTTTTGTTCTGAGCGTACGGTTCACGGTTAACGAGTCCGTTGGACAATGAAAGAGTCGTGTTTATATAGGCATGCTAGGCACATAGATACCTGGACCACAGCCAAGTGATGCATAAAGGCTCCACTTCACAGAAACGATTCCTGTGGAAAGGCTGTTTTTCCAGCTTGGTTTCCAGTCTGTATGGACTGGAGATCAGGCGGGACTTTTCCTCAGTCTTAACAAGGGTTAAGATACTGCAGCGGACTCTCCAGTCATTCGTGCTTGGCTGACATATTCTGCTTTAATGCAGTAATATAAATGTAGTTATCAGTATATGATACAGTTTTTTATATTTAAGTAGCTAAAAGTGTCTTTTTATTAGCGATGCACTGAAATGGAATTTTTGGCCGAAGCCCAAACCAAACAAAACTTTTTTACCAAACATGTTTTTTTCTACCGTGTTTCATTAATTTTGCCACTGTTTGTGTGTGTTGCATAAATTAAATAGGCTAAATCACAGATAGCAAGCACATGTGGGCCACCTCTGGCAAAGACATGGCACTGCCGGCCCACTGTCGGGACTGTCAGTCTGCTGTGAGCCAAAGGTGGCCCACGTACACTATATTGCCAGAAGTATTCCCTCACCCATCCAAATCAGTGAATTCAGGTGTTCCATCACTTCCATAGCCACAGGTGTATAAAACCAAGCACCTAGGCATGCAGACTGCTACTACACACATTAGTGAAGAATGGGTCGCTCTCAGGAGCTCAGTGAATTCCAGCGTGGTACCGTGATAGGATGCCACCTGTGCAACAAGTCCAGTCGTGAAATTTCCTCGCTACTAAATATTCATATCAACTCAAGAACAGTGTGTAGAGAGCTTCATGGAATTGGATGGAGCAGAGCAGCTGCATCCAAGCCTTACATCACCAAGCGCAATGCAAAGGGTCGAATGCAGTGGTGTAAAGCGCCACCACTTCTGGGCTCGGCCTCTTAGTTCCAGTGAAAGGAACTCTTAATGCTTCAGCCGACCAAGAGATTCTGGACAATTTGCTCCCAACTTTGTGGGAACAGTTTGGGGACGGCCCCTTCCTGTTCCAACATGACTGTGCACCAGTGCACAAAGCAAGGTCCGTAAAGGCGTGGTTGAGCGAGTTTGGTGTGGAGGAACTTGACTGGCCTCAAACCAATGAATTAGAGAGGAGACTGCGAGCCAGGTCTGCTCGTCCAACATCAGTGTCTGACCTCACAAATGTGCTTCTGGAAGAATGGTTAGAAATTCCCATAAACACATTTCTAATCCTTGTGGAAAGCCTTCCCAGAAGAGTTGAAGCTGTTCTAGCTGTAAAGGGTGGGCCGACATCATATTAAACCCTATGGATTAAGAATGTGAGGTCACTCTGGTTCATATGTGTGTGAAGGCAGACGAGTGAATACTTTTGGCAATATAGTGTATGTGGATACTTCATTGTCAAACATGCCGTTTGTTCAGGGGGTTCAGACTTAGGACTGTGCTCTGTTGTTGTTGACTTTGTTGTCTGATGTTCAGTCTGTTCTCTCCATTCACAGCTCCTGAACAAGATGCCAGTATAGAGGTCTCGGAACTTTCTGGTGAGTGAGTTGTTATTATTTATGCTGCTTTGTTTTCTTATCACTCAAGGTAAACACACATCCGTACCTGTTACGGAGAGAGGTCTTCTAGATGTGCTTCCTATTCACCTTATTTGGCCACACCCACTTTCAAGAGTTTGTTTTGTCCGCCTTTGTGTTAGAACTTCCGGTCAGCTTCTTGGCTAGCTAGCTAGTTAGGCAAATTAACAACAACAAAAAACAAAATGAACATAGTTACATGGGTGGAGACCAAAGAAGCAATAAGGAGCTGGAATGGGACAACATTACCTCATCCAACGGTCATAACAGAGTGGGTGGATGAGATGAAAAGGTGGTCTGAGGTTACCTATGGCGACAGTTTCAATGACTTTGTACTCTCAATAGGCAGAAACTATAAGTACAGAAGCATATCAGTACCTACATAGTGGGAAGGTCGGCACAGTGGACACCGATCATAAAGTAGCTATGCTAACCCGACGTTCCCACAAGCAGTTTAACGTTAGCTAGCATAGCTAACTAGCTAGCTGTTAGGTTAACGTCTTACTGGACAGCCTCACAAGCACCCGACATGTCCGCTTCACTGGAGCGTCATTTCTCTGGGTAAGGATGTTCTGGTGTCGGCTTCCCCTCCACAGAATGGTAAGAGCAGACGTACAGACGTTTGGGTGGATGTTATAAATCTAGCGCTTTCAGCCACAGACGCAGGTCCTCTTCTTTGGAAGGCGGTGGATGTAGGTTACATGGTGCCCCACAACACCCTGATGGGTTTTTGTTGTGTTGGTGACACTGCTGTTCAAGCGGAGTCCTCGTCCTCTTCCAGTTACTGTGACCCTCTAACTGAGCATATCATACGACTCCTACTGTGTGTTTATTGCTGTGGTCGTACGCTATAACAATGGATCAGCAGCCGCACCGGAAGTTCTAACACAATGTAAACAAAGATAGCCCCTCCCTTGTTGCCATGGGAAATAGCGTGAGTATGCCGCTGTTAAGGTTGTACCAGAACTGAACTGAAATGTAACAGGCACAGTGGGGATACTGCGTTTAAAGGCCCATTCCCTTCTCTTATTTTTAGCCCCACCCCTTGTTTTCGAGTGTAACCCTCCCTTGAGTTACAAGGGGTAGTGGTTGAAATCTTCCCCCTATGAAATGGGACAAGGTTTCCTGGCCATTTCCACTATGCTGCCTCCAGCTGTGGTGATCTCACTTGTGCGGACTGTAGGCATCTATTTGCAGTTGTCTGCCGCAAATCGCAGAAATGCAAGAAAACGAAGATGATCTTCAACTATACTACACTATAGCAGTAATGGCATATCACACTGACGTTTGTCATTTATCTGAACTGAAAAGCATCGCGATTCATTCACAACTTCAGTTTTACACATCAGTCAGTCTAAAGAGTCGCAGTGCACAAACAAAAAACGACATGACTTCATTAACGGGCTGTTAGCCGTGCTCTGTAGGCGACCCTGCCAGTCTGCAGTGAGAGCAGAGGAGGGTAAAGTTCAGCTCCTCACTGCTTAAATACATTTAGGGCATCATATGCCTTCAAAGAGGTGGATGATAATTTTTCATTATTGCCACCCCCAAGAATTCTTCGGTGATATGAAGCTGAACTTAGCTTTTCAATCACCAGCTCCACAAACAAATTTCCCCGTTCCACCTTAAATGGTGCAGCAACCTCAGGTACCAGAACGTAACTGCTGCACCATTTAAGGTGGAACGGGAAATTTCACTGGGTAGCGGCATCAGCGTATTACTAGCGATGACCACAAAACGCTTTTTACTTTTTACTTGTATCTTGATCTGTAGAAATCAGTTACAGTAAACAGAGCTGCTTGTTTTGGTGGCATTAAATACAGTATTGTATATGTCCTCCTATTCAGCCTACACCAGTTTAGCCCCTCCCATTAAGTGACGTGCAGTACCAAGCAGCAATTTTTTAAATATTTCAAGCTAATATTTTACGTATTGCTCCTTTAAAGGCTTCAAATACCTTGATAATCAATAAACACATGAAGAGGGCAAAAGTGACCACTGATTTGTCTAATAGTCAACCTACGTTTATTTCTGCTGTTCGTTTTAAGATCTGTTTGGTTACTGATCTTACGCCAGGTATTAATGATCATTAGATTTAACCTTTTATTGATATCTTATTAAGGATTATTAATGATTTTAAGGAATTTGTGATAGGGATTCACCGATCCAGTTTTTCCAGTTCCGATACCAGCACCGATACATAAACTTTGCGTATCTGTCGATACCCGATATGAATCCGATACCATTTTTGAATGAATAAACCGTATACTCCACTAGCGATATAAGGCACTAGGACTGACAAACATTACTAAGCTTACTCATACAGCTCACTCTCTGGCTCGCTCCATGTTGTTCCTGTTCGTAAGTCAAGTCTACTGTAAGGTCTCGGGTTCGTGCAGATCCACCTCCAGACACTCGGGGGAGACAAAGGGCAACCAGTGAGCAATCAAGCGGCAAATGATAACACCTGCAGCTCACGCTACTTAAGCATGAGAGTGCTGGCCCTTGGTTGCTTGAGTTCACGTTGCCACGTACACATGTCTCTCGTGACTAGCCCGTAAAAGGTTCCGAGCCTCTCGAGGCTGTTTGTTTCTCCCCCTCCTTTTTTCGTTTGAGGGAATCATTTTATTTTGCTTCGTTGAGCACACCTCCTGGCAGCCTTTGTTTGTTCCCCATTTGTAAGTTTTTCCTCGGCACATTGAGTCCACTTTGCTGGGGGACTGTCAGCTCACCTCGTAGTGCGCTGGTCTGTGATCACAGCCACCACGGTTCACGCCTTGCTGAGGTGCAATAGTTCATCTACAGGCACCCGCAAAACATGCTATTGACGGCATAGCACACGTCGCAAATGAATTAGAGTGGGGATCGGCCTAATTATCTGATACTCGATCCAGCTAACTTAATTCATACCGGAACCGATATCTGATCCAAATATTGGATCGGTGCATCCCTAGTTTGTGATCGTGTATTAACAGCCGTTAATAAAGGTAGTTTTGCTCTTTTTGGTGTTGCTCCTGAAGCTGTGGCTGCCAGCGTCTCCACCGCTGAGCCTTCTTGGCGGAGCTCTCAGTTACCTGTATCATTACCAGGCTTAATGATCAGGATGCCTGCATGGATGTATCAGCAGTGGCGGTGACCCTCAGGCAGGTGCTGGGTAAATAGCAAGGTGTGTGGTGGTGACCTCTGTGTGTGTTTGTTGTGACAGCAGCTCCGCCGGTGGAGAACGGAGACACGGAGATGGCGGCGGAGGACAGCTGGGAGCAGAAAGGCTGCGAGGCGGAGCCGGGAGGCGGCGGGCAGGCCGAGGACGACTCCATTCAGGAGGAAGGAATGGAGGAGGACGAAGAAGTGCCAACACCTAAAGTTACCCCTGCCCAGCCCAACGCCCCCAAGAAGGAGCACGTCAACGTGGTGTTCATCGGGCATGTCGGTGAGTGCCGTTCCTGTCCTCGACACTCGTTAGATAGATATCAGTGTCAGAAACTGCATAGGCAAGTCTAACAGAGGTAACTTACAGGGGACTGAGTATTAGAGGTGTAAACGGAGTGGTTGAGAGTGGGGTTTTGGTGTGAGAGGGTTCAGATTTTCTGTACGGTGGTGGTGGTGATGGGAACAAGGGTGCAGCATGCATCTCTCCACCATGAATTGAGTTTAAGGCTGAAATCTTCTCCAAACTATCATAAACAGCGTCTCAGACATCAGGCAGCGTATTCATAACCATCTCATGTAGTAACTTTCTGTGAGGGAGCTTTTAGAGGGGGACGTCTGGTTACCTTCACCACCACTGTGAACAGTTCTGACTCTACGTCTAATATCTGACTGTTTATTCTGCTACATTATAGCCAAATCTGTTTTTCGTTTTGTCTTGTGTGTGCATGTAAATGTAACATATCCAAAAGAGAGAAGTGTGAAGCGAGCCCGCCAATCAGGGTACAGCGCTCACTTTGTTTTGAGCTTGTTTTGAGCTGTTGGACAGAGCTTGGTTCTAGCTAATGGAACCTGTTCTCCTTCAGTGTTCTGTGCTAATGATCATTTGAATGGACATCAGTGTCAGACTAATTAATGAGCTTCTATTAAAGACTGGTGGACTGAGAGACACTTGAGTCTCTTCACCTAAACTGAGCTGATTAAGAGTCTTGTTCCAGAAATGATAATAGGACATTAGAGCCATAATAAATCATACTACTGTTACTCTCCATACTTCAGTACATTTGAAGGTAAATACCTTAGTACGTTTACTCCAGTGGAGTTCTCAAGGGAGGACTTTCACTGACCCTGGAGGAGTACATGACACAGCTCACTCTCTGGCTCGCTCCATGTTGTTGTTCCTGTTCGTAAGTCAAGTCTACTGTAAGGTCTCGGGTTCCTGCAGATCCACCTCCGGCCACTCGGGGGAGACAAAGGGCAACCAATAAGCAATCAAGCGGCAAACGGTAACACCTGCTGCTCACGCTGCCCCGCAAACATGCTATTGACAGCATAGCACGCATCGCAAACGAGTTACAGTGGGGATCTGCTCCATGAATCTGCCTAATTATCCGATACCCGATCCAGCTAATTTAATTTATATTGGAGCCTGTAGCCGATCCTAATATCGGATCGGTGCATCCCTAGTTAGCAGCACGGAAAACAAAGGCTCATGAAGTAACTGAGGCAAAACTCCTTTCCTTCTTCTATTTACGGTGTCTTTATTTACATTTGCTGGCCGACGGAGAGAAGATGCCTAGTAATACTTCCACCGAGAGTTTCAACCCCGGAGAGCCTGAAGTGAGTAAGCTCAGTGTCTGCGCTGTAGCTGCTCATTGTCGTGACTTCAGCTCACTCTTGCGGTCTAGCAGGCTCTCATTTGAGCGTCTGAGTAACACCAGCTCTCTGCTCAGACCTGTAACATGGCCAGTTTTCCACAGCAGAGAGGGAAGACGATCGAGGGCGGACTCTGAGGTGCAGATATAACGTCCCTGTAGCTTTTGGACCTACGTTTCGATCGTGCTCACGCGGCAAGTAAAAGTGGCCCAAATCCGTACCACCCAGGTTATTCTCTGGTGTACACGATCTAACTAGCTTTTAATCTGCTCAAAGGTGTGTGTGTG
>JAVGWN010000297.1:0-14789 GCA_034552555.1 Semaprochilodus insignis
AGAGAAGAACCGAGACTGAGAAACTCTTTAAGAGTATGAGGAAGAACCACAGAGAAGAACCGAGACTGAGAAACTAAAATGAAAAACAAAACACTACACATACGATATGCTCCTTATGAAGCTGTGTCTGTGAACGTCGAAGTTCTCATAATTAACCTTGTAATTGGCCACGGTGTCAGTAGGCGTGGTGGGTACTGCACCAGAGGGACCACCCAAGAGTGAGGAATCTTGCAGAACTCAAGCCGACCCACAGTCTCTGGGCTCTCGGGGTGAAGCAGAGCCTCATCTGGCTGAAACAGGCCTCAGAGAATAGTGGAGGCAAAATAAAATATCGATATTATACACAGGGACATAGAGTGCAGGAGCTCAAGACCCCCCCGCAACGCCTTCCCACCCACCCGCTCCTCCGGGGTCTGTCTGTGCACGTGCCTGGAAGAGGAGTTTTACTGATTCTGGCATTTTGTGACAGTGCGTATGTGTGTGAGGGAGAGAGAGATCAGCCCAATACTGCAGTCCTGCAGGAAGAAGAACAGCGCGGTGAGATGAGTGTAGACAGGCCGGAGGAGACGCTCACCCAGTCTAAACCACACAGCGCTGTCATCTGTCAGTGTCAGACACCACTGTCCACTCACATATACAACTGTACCCACACCCTGTGACATTTAGATACATAAACACACACATGGAGGAGGGCGTGTGTGCGTGTGTGTGTGTGGTGACAGAGTGTGTTAGTGAGCGTCTTTGACAGCTCAATTCTCTCTGTGTGCTATTTCAGAAGACCCTCTGCTCCACCACTGACAAACACACACACACACACACACACACACACACACATACACATACACTCACACACACTAGCAGGGTTCAGGTTAAATCTAAATTTTAGTTTAGAGTAGATTAGATTAGATTAGATTAGATTAGATTTATTAGACATTGAATGTATATTAGACCGAATTTGTTGGCCATAATGGTAATTTGCTTTGGGCTGCTACAAAGATCAATACAGTCAAATGCCAAGGTCTAAACAACCCAATTACATTTTGCCCTGAAAATAAGTTAACACATCTTCTACAGCAATGGCTTCTTTACATTTGCACTTTATTGTTGATATTAACAGATTGGGGAAAAATAAAACTTAAATATCGTCACTGTCCAATGAAAAACATGTATCTCCATTTTTGTCCATTTTGACTTTTATACGTCATTTGAAAACAGCAGCTGCCGTTTACACTGTATGAGAATTGCATGATGAATGGACCAACACAAATGGCCCAAAAGTGCTTGGAAAGACGTCTGGTTCCATTGACTTATATTAAAATTGAATGAGGTTTTAGGCCTCTCCTGTAAAGTTGCCATTTTGGAGATACTTGTTTTTCTTTGGGCAGTGACGATATAATCTTCCATACAGTTTAGACACATTTTATTGGGATTTCTCCCTAATGTGTCAAATTCAGGCATATACGGCACTGTGGCCAGGGCTCTCGCCTCCCAGCAACAAGGGTCTGGGTTCGATTTCCCGGTTGGGGAGGTCCGGGGGTTCTTTCTGTGTGGAGTGTACATGTTCTCCCCGTGTCTGTGTGGTTTTCCTTCTCCGGGTGCTCCAGGTTTCCTCCCACAGTCTAAAGACACGCCGTCAGGGCAACTGGAGATGCTAAATTGCCCCCCTAGGTGTGAGTGAATGTGTGTGTCTGTGCTGTGATGGACTGGCGGCCGGTCCAGGGCGTGTCCTGCCTTCTGCCCACTGAGTGCTGGGATAGGCTACAATCCCCCCTGTAAAAGTCCGAACAATCAAATTATATGTTTCACCAAACGCAAGTCTAATTAATGTTTTACAGATAGGACTTCCTTCTGGGTGCACCGTGCTCTGTGATGGTCTGGTGGTCTGTCTGGAGTGTTTCCTGTCTTCTGCCCACTGAGTGCTGGGATAGGCTCCAGCCCCCACTGCAAAAGTCTGAACACGCGCAGTCGAATGACAAGTCTAATGAGTCTTTTACAGATATGACCTCTTTCTGCACATGTGGATGCCCTTTTATGTTGAGCTTAACAGATTATGAATGTTAAATTCAGCAAATAATGAATAATAATGAGAAAGTCCAGAAGGGTTGAACTTCTGGACATTCTCATAACCACCACGGAGCTCCTGGCTGTCCTGCACTGTGGAAGCTTGGCCTGTGTCCTGCTGACCCATCCGATGACCCAACTACTTAATTACGGACTAATCAGACATTTATTCCTCTACCTTACAAACACTGAACGCTCCTTTCCTGTGCTCGTCTTGTTATCTGGTGTTGACCCGAGGAGGATGGGTTCCCCTTTTGAGTCTGGTTCTTCTCGAGGTTTCTTCCTTTTGAACTGAGGGAGTTTCTCCTTGCCTCTGTCGCTCTTGGCTTGCTCACTGGGGGCTCGGACACCAGATTCACTGTAAAGCTGCTTTGTGACAACATCTGTTGTAATAAGCGTTGTTGACTTGACTTGAACTGACCAGGGTACTCAAACTTTTGCATACAACTCTCTCTCTCTCTCTCTCTCTCTCTTTCTCTCTCTCTCTCCCCATATATATATGTATTCTTAAAAATACAGATGATACTACTGTACTCTGAGACAGCTTGGCATTGGTGCAGAGTAACTGAGCACTGTGTCCACCTCCTTGCCTCTGCTTTGACAGTTTGCAGGTTGCCCTATGCAATGAATTGCCCACGCTGAGCCAGCTCCTCTGGCAGCAGTGCACCCAGTGGCGCCCCCGCACCAACTCCTTCTCAAATATAAGACATACCTGATGAATTACTGCACTCAGCTCTGCCTCCAGCCTGAAGCATCACTGGAGGGCCATGACCAGTGGCCAAAGAACATTAAAATTCTTTAAATTCTTTAAATACAAGCACTTTGAAGTCTTTTTAAGTAAAATAAAATGTTAAATATATATTTAAAATGCATTTGTTTGTATTTGCAATTATAAAATGTTTTTAAACTGTATGCAGTTCTTACAAAAATTAAAATATGTAACTAAACATACAAGAACTGAATGAATAGCACTGCGGTTTGTCATGTACTTTGCATTAACTATTGTGATACGCCACAAAATATAATTCAAATAAACAAGAACTCAAATCTTCAAACTGTATTTTCACCATCCAACAATATCTTTAACCTTTTCTTTTGGCAAAAGTTGAACATTCTATATTAATTCATATAAAAAAAATAATATAAAAATGTAATATTAAAAATTCTATTTTAAAAATAAAAAAAGTTTATTTTGAAAAATATTAAGCAGTAAAGATCCTTAGACACATTCTCTGGCTAATTTTTGTTTTATACAATTTTACATTATTTAATAAATACTTTCACATACAAATACACATACAGTGCAATATACAAAAATGTATATTTGTATGGTACATTTTAAAGGTATTTTAATGTGTTTGGCTAATATGACAATACATTCTGAAACACATTTCAGTGTAGTATATTTGGAATAGTATATCTCAGTATGGATTGCAAGGTCTTTGAAAATGTATTTGAAAATGTATTTCCAAAATATTAAAATACATATTTATTTTCCATACAGGTGCCGCCTCTTTTGCCATCCTACACTGAGCCCTGCTAAAGCTAATGTGTACTACTCATATAAAGGTGGTGTTCGTTAAACCGCTAATGGTAGGCCAGCTAAGTAGCACCTGTAGCCCGCTAACTCACCATTAGCTACAAGAGAACGTCAGTGAAGTCTATCAAATTGACTTTGAAAAGTTTTGGGTTTCTTTTATAATGTTACAGAAATCGATGGCATCTCGGCGGCTGCTTAGCGTTAGCCAGCTGGTGCCAGCAGCTATTAAAAGCTATCTTGTTTGGGAAGGCTGTATAAATGCTGTTAGCAACGGCTTCTATCTAGCTTAGCTCAGATCAGATTCAAACCACATATACATGATCTCCTTTCATTTTCTAACATAGATATTTCATAAATAGCTGGTATACATAAAGACAGAGGATACTGGCTGTGAGCAGCTGCGCCGGCAGTAAACAGAGCTGCTCCACACATAAAGCATTTTAGCTCTGTTTATGGTTAATCAGCTTCACTCGCTTCTTATTCTCACTGTTTGTCTAACTAAAACATGGCCGCTGTAGCTCAGGGCCTGTAGTTATACTGAGCTGAAGCGAGTTTTACCCGGAAACAACACGAGAATGTGGAAGCGTCAGTGCAATTAGAGTCCATTTAGTGCAAAACATCTGTTTTTGTGTTTACTGGATTGGAAAAAAATATATTATATCTAAAACATAAAAAATAAAAGGTGTCGTAACTTTTGCACAAGCAGATGTTATGGGTGTCACGCTTCTGGGTTCTCCTTCCACCTCCTCATTCCCAGACTCATAACCCACCCTATAACCCACCACCCGATGATGTCACCGTCACAGGTCCGCCATCTCCCACTCACGTCTCGTACTAACCACTCATACCTGTCTGTGGGCAGTCGTGGGCTGGAGGTTAGGGAACCAGCCTGGTGACCGGAGGTTTGCCGGTTCAATTCCCTGAACCGACAGTAACGAGTGAGGTGCCCTTGAGCAAGGCACCTAACCCCCGACTGCTCCCCGGGGGCCGTGGAGAGGGCTGCCCACCGCTCACTTCACGGATGGGTTAAATGCGGAATTCTAGAATTTCCCTCTGGGATCAATAAAGTATCTATTGTAATCAGTCTGTTTGTTCATGTACCCCTGGTTTTCACACTCTCGTTGTGAAGTACTGCCACTCTGTTGCGTACTAAGCCTTCTCTCTGTTGTTTATCCTGCTGGTTTCTTGCCCTTTCGTATTGGTTGCTGGTTGGTTGGTTGGTTGGTTTGGTTTTGACTTCTGCTTGCCAGTCTGGTTTATGACTGTCTTTGGCCTTCGGTTATGGTCGCCCTGATCCTGTTGTTGTGCTTCACTGCCAGCCTGTACAATAAGCTTTCAGTTCAGTTTGTTAATCCTTACAATGGGTTGTTGTTTCCCACATCAGTTAAATTCAGCCCTAAAACAGCAGTGAAGCGTGCAGAGCGGCGTTCTCTGTAGAGGACCTGTACTTCTCATTTACACTCGGACTATAAAACACAAAACACACAATCCAATTTCTTTAGGGATGTGCATAGGACTATATGTTAGTAAGCAAAGTGCTCTACGTTTGAGTCCTTGAGAGTGAGGCTTTGTTTCTGCAGTGATCTCTGAATTCCAGGGGTTGCAATTTTTTTATTATTATTATTTTGCTACCAAAAATTGATTTCAATCTTGATCTTAGAATCAAAATCAATTTTGATGCATCCATGCATTCCATCCAAGGTGCAAAATACAGGGCGTCCTCTAATGAACCTCTTGCATGCCCTGAACATCTCAAAATCATAATTCTGGAGGAGTCCTGAAAATGAACATATTATGACATCTGTCACATGGGGTCAAGACGAGGAGGCAGGATCTAGGCGCAAATAAGACAAAACAAAACCAAAGGAAAAAACTAACAAACTGAGAAACTACTTGGAACAGGGTTACAAAAACAGACATGAGGACAAACGACCGACATGGAGAACAAAACACCAAGCAAGCACAAAGAGAACCACAGGGAGTATAAGTGAACAAAGACTAACAAGGAACACCTGGGAAGGGGCGGAGCTACAAACTGGGGACCGGTGAGGGGACTGACAAGAGGCGGAGACAGGAGGAGCCAAAAACCAAAACAAACAGAAGCACATGGAAGTGACAAGAAACAGAAAACCACATAAAACAGACAAACATGGGCAAGACAAGACAGGACGTGACAACATCATGCTGCCCACTAGGTGAAAATAAAAAATCAGGAAATGGTGGTTGTTTAGCTGCTTCACCCAACAAAACAGTGAGCTTTGGTTTTATTTTTCTTTTTTCTTTCTTTCTTTTTTTTCTTTTCTTTTTTCCATCCCACCCAAACAATCCTACCTACAAAAGAGGGAGAAAAAAAAGGAAAAAAAAACACCTAATATTTCAACTATGTAGACGACATAGTGATTAAATAACTGAAATGAAAGGAACAAAAAATAAAATTAAAAATGTGATGATAAAATAATGCACTTTACATCAATTCCAATCACTTTACAAAGTTTGACGGACCCCAGCAACCCACTTTATCAGGAAGTCTTAAGGCCTAAGACAGGACAGGGGGGCATCTAAGAGACAGGGGGGCATCTAAGAGAGGTTTTTGATCCTTGACCAAGCTGGTCTTTCATGGCCTAGTGTCCGCGGTTATGTCCAGGATGCCTCTAAAAACCTTTTGGTGGAAGGAGTGAATCTTTGCCCATTTCCCAAACTGAAGACACAAGAAGACATCTCGGTTAATGTTCGGTAGGCTGTACTACCAAACTAGAAATTTGACGTTCCCCAGAAAAGAATTTTGCTGCCGCTGAAGCCGAGCTGTCAGTCAGACAATGCCAGAGCGGCCGGTCAGCATGGGACACCCCGAATAACGGAGGGGAGGTGGGGTATTTCAGAGACCTGTTCCATCCCTACATACAAAGTTCCTCAGGAATGTGCCATGATGGTTGCACCAAAAAGAAGCCAGCCTCAGAGTAAAGCCCTCATCCCGGGGCTGGAGCAGCTGAGTAGGAGCTGGAAGAGCTGCTGAGTGTTTCTGTGTAAGCGGCTGTGTGGTGCTTCATTTGGGAGCAGCTAATTACCAGGCTCTAATTAGCTTTAGGGAGGAGATTCCAGTAAACGTCTAATTGTGTATCGACGCTGTGCAGACGACCGTGGACGACCTTCCCCGGCTCAGCGCGAGGATGGCTCTGAGCTGCAGATAAAGCGGTCCGTCAGGCCGGAGCTGGCGCTGAGGCAGCTGTGGAGCATTTGTATTCTCCAGGCAGCATCAATATCCAAACGGCGGACAGCAGAAGAGATGCTGAAACACCAGGCGAGGTTTAGCGTGAAGGCCTCTTTCCAGAGTGTTCACACACAGGCAGTGCACACTGGGGTAGGGTGGAGGGGTGTGTGTGCTCGTTTAGGGCTTTCTGGGGACCCAAAGCTAAGATTTTTATAATGGGGTGGAAGGATTAGATCCAGTGATTTAATTGAGGGAGCCAATAATAAGCTCCACACACAGTTAGATTACACTTAATTGACTTAAATGTTTTGATACTGGTTAGCGATGTTCGCTAATGTTACACAAGTCAGTCTAACAAGCTAGCAAACTCATAACTAATACCTTTTTCCACAAAACAAATTTAACAAGATGTTAAATTATTGACCAAGTCCATTAATTCTCAGTTAAGGTGGTGTTAGTAACATATTAGCTCCATAAAATTTCCATAAAATGTCTGAAGAACCTACTAGCCCAGTGACATAAGGTTAGCTAGCCTGCTAGCTAGCGCTAGAACATCAGATTATGAAACATAAGTTAGCTTCTTAGAATGACCAGGAGTCTTAGCTGGTTGAAAAAACTTTTATTTATATACTTAACATCTAACAACATTTCTATATAATGTCCAAAGCACCAGCCAGTCTAGGGAAATGAAGCTAATTAGCTAGTGCTAATAACCTTAGCTTGTGAAACCTAGTAGCACAGGTACCTTTATTATTAGCCACCGCAACATGAAACCTCAGAAATAAACAAAGGCACTCTACTTATTACAGTAAGGGCTTTCCATGAGATATATACTGTATGTGTTGTGTAATATCCAAGACTGAAGAACCTACTAACCCAGTGACATTAGGTAAGCTAACTCGCTAGCTTGCTCTAGAACATCAGATTATGAAATTTCAATTAACGTCTTAGAATGACTAGCAGTATTAGTTGCTTATAAAAGCTTATATTTATATACGGAACATCTAAGAACATTCCTATAGGATGTCCAAAGCACCAGCCAGTCCAGGGAAGTGAAGCTAATTAGCAAGGTAGCTAGTGCTAATAACCTTAGCTTGTGAATCCTAGTACCATAGTTATCCCTATTATCGGCCATCTCAACGTGAAACATCAGAAATAAATGAAGGCATTCTACTCAATCTAATAAGGGTTTTCCATGAGAGATATATGTGTAGTATAATGTCCAGGACTGAGGAATCTACTAGCCCAGTGAAACTAGCTTGCAAGCTAGTGCTAGAACATTAGATTATGAAACCTAAGTTAGCCTCTCAGAATGACTAACAGTATTAGTTGCTTTAAAAATCTTATATTTACATACGTAATGTAATATCTAACAGCATTTCTATATATCGTCCAAAGCACCAGCCAGTCCAGGGAAATTAAGATAATTAGCAAACTAGCTAATGCTAATAACCTTAGCTTGTGAAACCTAGATTAGGTGCCCCTATTATCGGCCACCTCAAAATGACACATTGGAAATCTAAGCTGTTTTCATAGAGTTATAGGATTCGTTTGACTTTAAACGAAAACAGCTTTTCAATAATTACATTTTTGTGTACTTAGGCGCTAATACGGCTAGAATGATGGATGTCTCCAAACATCTGCCACTTCATGGACTGCGCCAGTCAAATGGCAAATTGTGTGACCGCATCGTTGTTACCAGATTCGGTGGTTTACCATGGTTTACAATTAGATTAAGTTTGTCCTCTGTGGGCACCCTTAGTCTGTATATGTAATACTACTATGGCTGCAATTTTGTCTTCTCAGAGTGAAGAAGCTAACTGGTAAAATAACTTTTAAACCAGCAAAAATATCCAATCGCAAAATGGAAATGTGGCATGTGTTGCGGTTTTGTGCACACTGAACATTGTTACTCGCTCACTCACTCATCTTCTAACCTGCTTAACCCTACTGGGTCACGGGGGTCACTGGAGCCCATCCCAGCTCTCACAGGGTGGGAGGCAGGATACACCCTGGACAGGTTGGCATTCACCCACAGACAGACACATTCACACACACCTAGGGGCAATTTAACATTGAGCCTGTCCCAGCGCTCACTGGGCAGAAGACATGAAACACCCTGGACAGGCCACCAGTCCGTCACGGGGCAACCACACAGACATGCACACTTGGGGGGGTCAATAAAGCATCTCCAGTTCACCTGACTGCATGTCTTTGGACTGTGAGAAGAAACCCACGCGGACACAGGGAGACCATTCAAACTCCCCCCAGTCGTCCCACCTGGGGATCAAACCCAGGCCCTTATTGCTGTGAGGCAACAGCGCCACCCACTGCACACCATCATGCCACCCTACAACATTGTTAGCGATACGTATGAAGTCTACATGTCCTTCTATGGCCTTTAAAGCTACAGGACATGCCTCAGAACTGTTTTACTTGGGGTTATGAAATGGCATATTCACGCTGTGCCTACAGTTATCATCTGTCATAGCTGCTGTTCAAAGGTTGCACGAGCTGTCTGTCTTTCTCCTGCTTTATGCATGTGGATTATGTTACATACAGCTCTGGAAAAATATAAGAGACCACCTGAAAATGATCAGTTCCTCTAGTTGTACAGTTTCTGGGTTTGTGTTGGACCAAAATGAGCAGTTCTGTTTGATTCTATACACTACTGGAAACACGTCTCCCAAATTCCAGATCAGATATTGTATTTAGATCTGTTTATTTAGAAAATCACTAATGACCCTCCAGAAGCCTGTTTTTAGAACCATGCTCGCTGTGCGTTTCACCCCAGACACCGCTCGCCAGTCTTTCTGTAGGTCACTTGAGGTCATCTTACGGTGGTTAAGGGACATTGGAATGAGGTGGCGCTCATCACGGTCAGTAGAGAGTGGTTTTGGCCCTCTGCCAGTCTGTAGCTGTGTTGTCCTGTGTGTTTGCTGCTTGACCTTGTTCTTATGAACCAGACGCTCACTGTATCTGCCAGTAAAGCTAGAACCCAACCTTCTGTTCCTCACTAAGAACCTGCTGTACATGTGGAGAAGCTGATTTAAGAAGAAACTGGAGCGGGCTCTTATTTATTTCCAGAGCTGTATCTTCTCAGAAACGCATCTGGGAAAACATTATATCTCGTGTTATTTGGACTCTGTGGTGGTCTCTGACTTATTGTGTGTTACGTGTGTGGAAATGTGTAACTCGTGCAGCAACTTAATCGCAGCGTGTGGCTGTGTGTCCACTTCACCTCTCTCACATGAAGGCCACAACCCCTTTCACAAACACACACCTCTCTCTCTCTCTCTCTCTCTCTCTCTCTCCTCTTTCAGGGACGGATGCAGCTTTTTTTCCCAACCCGATGCAGCAGCGTGGGTGGAGGCCATTATNCCCTTTCACAAACACACACCTCTCTCTCTCTCTCTCTCTCTCTCTCTCTCCTCTTTCAGGGACGGATGCAGCTTTTTTTCCCAACCCGATGCAGCAGCGTGGGTGGAGGCCATTATTTATTCACACTGCTATTTATGATTCCTATTATGCCCGCAGTCTGCTGGGGAGAGTCATGTGTATGCCGACTCCACTCACACACTCACTCATGACCACACACTTAATCATACACACACACACACACACACACACACACACTGGGGCATTGTGGCACACGCTAAATCTGGACAATCAAATATTCATTCATTCTTTCCGTCCGAGCTGCAGAGACTGAGCTCTCATATACGGGACAGTCTGCTGTCATGCTGCCGAGATATCGGAGCCCGGTGTTGCTGTGTCAAAGCCTCTACAATAAGCATTTTCGCAGGTCTTAACGAAGGTGATCTTCACTGCTTAATGGGTCGTGACTAAGACCGGTTTGCAGGGAGGACGTTACGCGCTTTGCCCCGACCAAATAACAATAGCAGCTGCTAAGCTGGAACAGACATGGTGCACCAGTAATGTCATGCTTTAATGAAGAAATACATCAGAAGCTGTCACACCTTGATTGCTGGTGTAGTGCTCCAACAGGGTTGAAGGTTATGATGAAAATGGTGGCAAACCGCAATAGCACATGCAGTGCAAGGGTATTTATTTAACAAAAGGGGCAAGAATATTGACAAGAAGAAAGAAAGAAAGAAACAAACAAACAAACAAGTAAACCAAACAAAAAAATATTTACAACACATATAAAGTTTGAGGAAACAACTTTTTTCCCTCAAAACACACTGGTTCAGCTATCAACCAACCTTTTTCTCTTCAGAAATGGAGTGAGCTCTTAAATAGACCCCCACCTGTCTATACAACACAGCATATACCAGTCCCTCTCCTCTGCAGGGGGGAACAATAATTATCATTGACAATAATTGGCATAGTAAATGGATAATCCTCAAAAGCGTATCCACAACGCACGCTTGCCTTTTAAACTAAACCCACAGAGTGGACAGAATCAAATGACATGAAAACAAAATGAAACATATAAGCAATAAGAACTCCATGACCCCCCCCCCCTCCAAATGGATCATTCCAGTAGGGTCCCACTGGGCATGTCTGGACTTGCCCGGGCACTATATAAGCCCAGCTAAAACCAAGCATGGGCCTTTTCCCATCCTAGGAAAGTTAGAAGTGGTTCAAGTAGCCCGTGTAAGTATCCTAAGTCTTCTACACCTGCTGTTAGTGAACAATTAATAAGTCCAGTAGCGTACTTTAACTGTAGAAGGTGGTGATATGTACCAAGCTAGCAAACTGTGATACTGTATTGTTGCTAAGAGTATGAGGGATTGTATGTGAACTACTGAATTACTGCACAGAACAGGACTAAAAGAGGGGAGGAAATGTAAGAGAAAACTAGGTTCGGTCTGTCACGAATGAGTGAAATAAGTCCAGTTAAATATGAAGTGGCCTAATTTAATGAAGCATGCAGCAGGTGTTGTTTATGCACAGACAATGACCTTTCAGTCAGTGTTTGCGACTCGGAGCCCCAGTCTTCAAGCCTAGGCTTAAAACCTACCTGTTCAGTTGGGCCTTTGGTAATTAGTTCCCTGCTAAGTGCTCTCAGATCTTCTGTCAGAGCTGACTGTCTGTGTGTTGTTCTTTGCTGGAGCTGAGCTACTGCCCAAACTCTGTGGTCTGCTGTGGAGCTACTGCCCATCCTGTGCGGGCTGATGCTGCTGCTTCATCTGCTATGGCTGGGTGTCACTGCCTGCCTGCTTTGCTGACCAGTTTGCCTACCGTGGAGCTTCTTGTGTTGTGAGGGGGCTTCACCTGCATCCCGCACGCCCCCATCCGACGATCCTGCTATTTAATCACAGACTAATCAGAAAACACTTGACACTCCTCCTAAAACACTCGACACTCCTCCTAAAACACTCGACACTCCTCCTATTCATTCCCTATAATTATAGACTCTGGTCCTTTTTGTGTTTGCTGCTATCCGGGGTCGACCAGAAGAGGATGGGTTCCCCTTTTGAGTCTTGGTTCCTCTCGAGGGTTGCTCCTCTTGCTCTCAGGGAGTTTTTCCCTGCCACTGGTGGCCTTGGCTTGCTCATTGGGGTCTCAAACCCAGATTTTCTGTCAATCTTCTTCATTTTCTTGACAATTGAGCCATAACAGCCATAAATATTGCTCATGCCCATATACATATATGTAGCACTGAGTAGTTAATCATGCTATTATCATGCTAGCATCCATGTGCACTGACTGCAAAAAGCCACAACAGTCTAAATAATAATAATAATAATAATGATACAAAATACAATAATAACATGCTATTAATTAGTTTATGTATTTGGGATGACGGCATACAGTAGAAGGTAAAAAATAAATAAATAAGATAAAATAGAAACCCTTGTAATTTGACTGGCGATTCATACAGGATAACGGATCTCTGTAATTTTCCCAAATGACTCCAAATAGCCCGGACTGAAACCTCACTATGTGGACATTGACATCAGCATCACGCAACAAGCAACTTGCTTCAGAACAACAAACACACTGTGCAGCTAACTGGCATGCAGTTTACCATTAGGTTAGTAAAGTGGGCCCATCTAACTGACCAAACGCTGCACAACAGGACAGAAAACACGTTGCCTTGCGAGAGGTGCTTTCCAGATACTTCATTTCCCTCTCCTTGTGATTCAGCCATCACCAACAACACTGTATTTCTTGTCATGAACTTCAGGATAAGGGCTTAAATCAAGCTTCGGTTCAGCTGATAGTCTCGGTTTCAGGTCATAATAAGAAGATAAGGGGAGGCGCCACTTTGTACGAAGCTGAAGTCAGTTTCTCATTCTCCAGCTTCTTGTTGAAATTTTCTCATTCCACCTTAAATGATGAAGAATGTAACTGCTGCACCATTTAAGGTGGAACAAGGAAATTCAAACAGGAAGCTGGTGAATAGGAAGTGACTTCCGTCTCGTCTCCTGTCTATTACCCGGTGTTGTTGTTATATTACTGAGATTTCGATTCAAGCAGAGCTGTTATTACTGAGGAGCTCCCAGTTTGATGAATTCCCTCTGGAATTATTACTGGCCTTGAAGTACACCCGTCCAGGCCTGTCCAGAGCACTCCTCACATCAGTCTGCTTCGTTTCAATTGTAAACTTTAATTCAAGTTTTGCTGGATTATGTGAACCTCTGGGAACTTCGTGATTCCTGGGTACAGTAAGGAATGGGAGCCAGTTTGTTTGGTTACCATTTCTCCTGTTTTTAATAATCGTTAGCTATTTGTATTTTTATTAAATTTTGTTCTCAGGCTTATTTAGGTTTTCATAACCTTTTTCGGTACATGGTC
The DNA here is from genome assembly GCA_034552555.1 of Semaprochilodus insignis. Classification (NCBI taxonomy): domain Eukaryota; kingdom Metazoa; phylum Chordata; class Actinopteri; order Characiformes; family Prochilodontidae; genus Semaprochilodus; species Semaprochilodus insignis. Next base: position 13,578 of record JAVGWN010000297.1, read on the forward strand.
ATCCCTGAACTCACTATCCCATAACCACCATCTGTTAGAAATTCGGGAAGTCAGGAAACTGGAGATGGGATTCAGTGTTATCTTGGGTTTATTACCATATCCAGAGATGTACGGGTACCACTCGGTCAATCAGCTGTCTTATTCAGGCGCATGCAGAATCATGTACGGGCACCAGGCTTAGGCTGACAGTCCCGTCCAGTCGGGTCCAGTCTGGACCAGTCTAAGTGCTTTTTGGGGAATCTTATACACAGTAAGAGAAGGTGAGTTTAAGGAGGGGTAAGTGGGGAACGAAGATAGGGTAGATCAAGGTGGAGGAAGAGAAGGAGGGGGTTATGGGGGGTGATTATGAGAACCTGAAAAGACCTGAAGGAGATGTAGACATAAGTAGGGGGCGATTGCATCACCTTAAGGTGGGAGACAAATGGGTCATTACCACATACACACAGAGGTTCACTTCACCAATAAACATTATTAAAACCATTAATATAACATTAGAAAGGAAAAGAACATGGGCTGAGGCTATTTCTTTCACATCTTACTATTGAGAATATAAATGAACATGAGCTTGTTTCAACCGTGTCCAGTGTTCGGTCTGGGCCAGTCTCACTGTCTGCTATGACCTGACCCTAGACCAGTCTAGGAATAAATCTGCAACCTTATTTCAAGTGATACTTGGCAGAAAGTCACTATTCCTACAAACACTGTATTTTCTAGAATCAATATGGTGTTCCACAGGGGTCCATTCTTGGTCCACTTCTGTTCCCGCTGTATGTGTCAATCAACCAGTCAAATTACACACTTATTGGGCCTCCTCAAAACTAATTGAAGGAATGAAAGGACAGGAAGGAAACTTGGTATGTTTGACATCATGAGACATGCGAATGATTCGAGTTTCATGCTCGGCTGCACATGTGACGTAAGCAAGGCTCAATTCAGACTCTCCAGTTCACCTGACTGAATGTCTTAGGACTGTGGGAAGCAAGCCAAACAGACACGGGGAGAACATGCCAACTCCACACAGAAAGGACCTTGGACGCTCCATCCGGGAACCAGACCCATCTTGTTGTGCGACAACAGCGCCGCTACCCACTGCACCACTGTGCCGCCGCAAGCTAGATATGTGCTTTTTTTTTTAATCCATATTAAACAGCATGTTTATAGAACGAATAGTTCTGGTCACGATCGAAGCCGATACATATGATAACCGACCTC
>JAVGWN010000298.1:0-13994 GCA_034552555.1 Semaprochilodus insignis
GAACAACTCAGACCAACTCGGTTACATCTTACTTTCTATCTTTGGTCAAAGATATTTAACTTATTCTCTCCATTATTTATTTATTTTTTTGTTTAAAAAAAGTTTAATCTGATGACATTCTTTTATTTCTTAGAGATATTATGAGTTGATATGTTAATTGTGTTTGAGTATTAGGATTCTAACAGACTTCTGACTGTTAAACTGATTAATCTGTTAGTCTTTACATTCAGTTTATTCATTACTTTTCATTCAGCTCATGTTCTTTATTCATTCACTAAGTGTCAAAATTCAAATCTGCTCAGTTTCTTAAATATGTATCTAATGTATTTGTTCTCTTCTCCGTTGCTGCTATATATTAGTTAATAATAGTTTATAATTTTGGTTAAACTTTTAGATCATATATCAGTTAATCTGTCTGTTTAATCTGTAAATGTATCTGATGTTAACTACTGCAGAAAAACAATTCCTTCTCATCTTCATTTATTATTAATAAAGCATAATAAATACTTTATTACTGATGATAAAGAAGCTTAATGTAAAGTGTTATCAGTCATTTCTATCAGTGTTGAGTTTCTGCTGTAGGTTTAACGGTGTAGCTGAACATCTTTATAGAGTTGTACTGAGAGCATTGAGTGAAGTAGTGAAGGATGATAAACTACAGTACAGATGAGAAAAGGAGATTTCTGATAAGGAGATAAAGAGCTGAAAAGATTGTTTATTTAGTTTCTAACTGTAGAAAAGTATCTCATGGATATTTCTCTAACTTTGTGTTTCCCTCTGTTTAGATTCCACAGCACTGCCGGTAAGTAAATAACTGTATTTATTCTTTCACTGCTGGTAAACGACTGATTTATACACACCTCACATACATTACACTCTGATACAAATGTCAAACACACACATCATATTGTATTTCAGTTCATATTCACAGCATCAACAAAGTCTCTGATCTCAGAATGATCACTTCCTGATCACCTCCATCTCCCTCCTTCCTTCCCACAATGCTCCTGTGCATAATCCCACTGCACTGCAGAAATGTAGAGACAGTGAAGTTTACTGAGGAGAAAAAGACACACCAAATAAAAGCAGTCTGGACTCTGTTGGCAGTGATGTCACTGTTCTCATGGGATGATGGGATATGTGAAACTCACAGTGAAGCTCGGTTAGAGTCAATATATTTAGTTGGTCCATTTAGAGATGTGTTGTGGTGTTCAACTTAAAGCTTTCATTTACGGCATTTCGCTGACGCTTTTATCCAGAGCAGCTTACAAGGGTATTCATATTACAGGTAGGCCAATGTAGTGTTAAGAGTCTTGCCCAAGGACTCTTATTGGTGTAGCACAGCATAGTCACCCAGACCAGGAATCGAACCCCCATCTCCCAGATGGTGTGGTAGCTCCCTGGTGGGGAGTGGTCTTATCCACTGAGCCACATCAACCAAGCTTCTTTCTGCCTTGCAAAAGTCATCACATCTAATGTCACGGTGTGGTTGGGGGTGTGGACCCAAACGCAGGGCAGGAACCTGTTTGCGCTGATGTAAAGTTTTAAACTGCAAGCAAACAGGATTCCTGGATGTGGATGCACGTGAAACAATGTGTGCAGGGAGTGAACTACTTCAGGGAACATGTTTGAGTGAACTGGTTTTTAGGTGAAGATCAAACATCCGACTTCCATAGTGATGGCCCCATGTGTTAGTGCTGCACTATGCACCAGTACACGTGAGGCGAGTCAGAAGGGGTTTTGTGAAAGAGAGGGAGAAAAAGGCGGGCAGCTCAAACAAAGGAGACGCCAACAGTGCCGTGCTCAAACAAAAGAGAGTATTTATAAGTGAACCTAAACAACCAGGAAAGGGGGTTAACAGAAAGGGGATCTTTTCTTTTTTGAGCCTTGATGTTTTTGGGGTTTTTAGTTTTATCTTGTTTATTTTCGCTCACGCCTTTTCTTCCGTATTTATTTATTTTCCACGCGCCCGGCTTGCCTCTTCATTTGCAGCACGGGTCTTTTCTTTTCTTTTTTTTTCTTTTGCTATACTGTCTACCCCTCTACAAAGGTGTAGCAGTGATGGCTGTTCGGTGGGGGCTTCTAGGCCGGCACCTCAGGTGTAGCTTGTTGGATTCATCTGCCCGGGGCATTCTGGGGGTTGTAGTTCCCCCGCTGCCGGCCTCTGCTGGCTGCAGGCGGCACCGCCCGGACCCTTACATCTAAACTCTGTGCTGGTGTAAACAGTGCACTGCAGCAGAGGTGCAGGGTCATACAAAGTTGAAAAGTCCAGGTCAAACGAAGCCTTTCGTCCATGATGCAGGGACTTCCAGACATGCCCTCTTGTTGGCTGTGCTGAAGAACAATAAAAATTTTAAAGGGAGGCTGAAAACCAGCACACACTCTGTTAAACCGCACAGACAGAAGTTCAGTAATGCTGTTATTCACAGCTGAATGTGACGATGCAGAAACTGTGAGAAAAGTAAATAAAACTAAATATTAATTTTACATTTAAACACTTCATTCTGTGCTTTGTACGTTCTGCTGTCTGTTGGAACTAAATTCTACTATCACAGACACGCATGACGACATCACCAGCTAATCGAATATTAAAATCGGTTTCCAGCTTGTCAATTGTTGATTTTGGTGAACTAAGTAGATTGATTAAATGTCTGTACAGTCTGAACAACTGCTTAAAACACAACTCAGCAAGGCAATAATCACACATATACAGTGATGTATAATAAAGCATGTAAAGGTAACGTTAGTGGTGATACGTGATTTCACACTGTAAGTGTTTCTGTGGTAATAAATTATATTTTGCTAAAATGATCATTTCTTAAATGGGGCAGAAACACTTTTGGTGAAAATGGGCTGATTTGTGAGAGCTAATCAATCAACCATAACTAATGTTAGTCATCAGTTACCTGGAGAGATAAATAGCCACACATTTACACAGCAACCAACAATAATCACAGGTTTATTCACCTAACATTAATGTCTTTATGTTATATTTAATAGAAATCCCACATGGAGTGTCACTTCATGGTTACGGCCTTGTAACTCAGCATTAAGTGAAAGTATTAATTTGGTGCATACAGACCGTCATATCCTTTCTTACTGTTCTCTCTGTGGGAAGAAGATGATGTTTATGATTTGATCAGAGAATCTGTTCTTCCTGGTTTTTCATATGTAACTCGTGAGTTTGAGCATGAAAGCTTCAGACTGTTTTCATTTTAGATTCATTGTATTGTTAAATCTCCAGACCTCCTGATATTCAAATACAATAATTCAATTATAGTTCCATACATGACATGCTCACATTGTACTGTTCACTTCACAGGATTCTATGAGGAGATTAATGATGGGATGTGAGTATAAATCAGTGTGTAATGTTTTTATGTTGGTGTGTTGGTTGTTGATGAAGAATGCTGTTGTTGTAAAGACTGAATGTACAGTATTTATCTGTAGTGTGTGTTCAGAGTGTTCAGCTGAACATCATCAGCAGAGAGAGTTTACTAACACACACTTCATCACTGTATGTATCACTATAGTGTAGAGCTCACAGCTGATTTACCTGATCTACACACTGATACTGACAGATTATGAAGTGAAGTTCACAGTAAGGGGCGTGTTCAGACTTGAGCTGTGTGTAGTGAGGAGTTAACACTGAACCTGCACCTATGAAATATTAATTTCTACATGCAGTATTTTAAGATACAGGAATAAAATGGATCAAAATGTAAATTTCTGGGTCTTTTTGAGTCTTTATTTCCTCTTTCTCCTCCAAACGTTCTCCTCAATAAGGACAGTTCTGTCTGATCACTACAGAACAGTGACAGATGTGCTGTGACTCCTTCATTGTTTAATCATATTTGAACATGAACTATTTAACTTTACACACAATATAAACCCAGTAAAACAGTAAATAGAGAAACACTAAATGTACAGATTCATCTTTATACAGCTCCAGAAAGTCTGTGTTCTTTTTGAGGGCTGATATATTTGATGTCTTGTTGTTGGGGATCTATTATGTTCAGAGTTTCTTACTGTGGTATGAACAGTCTCCAGTGCAGTCAGTGCAGGATGGTAATGATAGAGGAAGGTGAACAACTCAGACCAACTCGGTTACATCTTACTTTCTATCTTTGGTCAAAGATATTTAACTTATTCTCTCCACTATTAATATAATATTCTTATTTTATTTTTCCAAAGTCCAGATGTAGTTTTGATCTTATGAGATTATCTTTATTTCTATAAAGTTGAGGTTGAGGTATTCTCTCCTGAAGCTCCTGACTTTTACAGTGATTAATCTGTTTGTCTTTCCATTTAATTTGTTCACTACTTTTAATTTATTCTTTCATGAAGTATCATAACACACAAATCTGTTCCATTTCTTAATAATTAATATTTTAGGATGATCTGTTCCCATTTCCCACTATATTACTTAATGACTGTTACTATACCAGTTAACCTGTCTGTTTATCCTGTAAATGAGCTTTAGTTGGTATAGATCACTGCAGGAAAAAACTTGCTCCTGTCAATCATTAGTTGAAATCTGCAATAAATAATTATTACTGATAAAATATTAATTCATAAGATTTATTGCCGCATAATTACAGGCTTACTAAGGATTAGTTTTGTAAAGTATCACCAGTCATTTCTATCAGTGTTGAGTTTCAGCTGTAGCTTTACACTTTAACCGTGTAGCTGAACATCTTCATGGAGTTGTACTGAGAGCATTGAGTGACAGTGCAGTAGTGAAGGATGATAAACTACAGTACAAATGAGAAAAGGAGATTTCTGATAAGGAGATAAAGAGCTGAAAAGATTGTTTATTTAGTTTCTAACTGTAGAAAAGTATCTCATGGATATTTCTCTAACTTTGTGTTTCTTTCTGTTTATATTCTACAGCACAGTATGTAAGTAAATATTTATTCTTTCACTGCTGGTAAACGACTGATTTATACACACCTCACATACATTATACTCTGATACAGACCTCAAACACACACATCATATTGTATTTCAGTTCATATTCACACCATCAACAAAGTCACATTTATTACATTAATGTTGTACCTTGTCCTCACAGTGCTGTCCAGCAGGGTTCTTATAAACACTGTACTAACACAGTAAACTAGAACTGTGAGAGCAGATTTCCTCCATTACTCAGTGCACGAGTCCTGTTCCTCCAGCTGTGTTTGTTCTTCTCTTGGTGTTTAAACTGATTCAAACAGGATCTTCAGTATTTCATTCAGATGAACTGAGATGGAGTCCATAGTATTTCTAATCAGACACCAGAAACACACTTCTGTCTTCACTGCTACTTTCACTCAAATGTTTAAACAATATTAAAAGCAGCCGAACCAGAATATTAATCTCTTCAAATATAGAGCTCTTTAATGACCATTAGATCATTATTGATCCTGAAGGAAACTGCAGTGTCACAGTACTATACACACTGCACAGGGGAGGACATACAGTATTAGAATAAATAGAGTAAGAGTTACAGGAGAGCTGTTAAGGGTCGATGTGGCTGTATGAGGTATGTAGTAAGAAGTAAGTACATACACTAATCAGGATAAATAGAGTGGGGGTTACAGTAGAGTGATTAACCACAGGTTATAACAGTGAAAAGAGTACATATACTGTACATATATGAAGTATGGAATGTACTAGACTGGAAGCATCGCAACAATTAAGATGACTGTTTTACCAGAAGTCAATTATTTACTTATCTGTTGAAGATTTAACTTTCATTACAAATCTATACAATATCATGAATGTTTTAAAAACATAACAACCTCAACAACACTGAAAGCTTGGTTGAAAACTAATAAACTGATTCTGTAATGACACCCAGTATATACTCACCCATATGGTACAATCCAGATTTTTCAATTGAAAATATAAACCAAATCACCAGCTCTTTTTATCAAAATTATATGCTCTGCTAGACACTTTGATTTTAATTAAATCAGCCCCAATATAAAAATATTTGGGTATTAGCACAGACACACTATTCTGGACACAGATCTGTAAAAATATCTTCATAATGAGCAAGAACACAAATATACAAATAATTCAATATACAATTATCCATAGGACCCACATTACAGAATACAAAATGTTCAAAATGGGACTTAGGACTTTTTGCAAAGGTATTACAATTATGTAATTTGACATAAGTGCAAAAAAACAGTAGTACCCCTACAACAGCTTGAATAAAAAAGTTTTCTGTTCTGTTGAAAGAGCAATGTTCATTTATTTATTTATTTATTTATTTCCGTTCTTTCTTATCCTCATCGATATATGTGTAAAAGAATGTATATATGTGTTCATGTATACACATATTTATCTAATCGAGAAGATGGTATGACACACAATATCAGTGTGCAGTGCTGTGCAGGGTGGGGAGTGCTAGGGGGTCTTTAGGGGGCTACCCGTCCACACCCATCCTACCCTCTTTGCTCTACCCTGAATCCTCCCTAGACCCTCCGCTAAGGCAGAGCTCCTTTGATACCTTCATAGAAGAAGTGGAATCAGTGACTCCTACTGGCAAGTACAGGTCAACAGAGGAGTTGATATAACCTGATTTCACTCAGCAAAAAAGCCACATAGACGTCCTATTAATGGCATCCTCTCAGGGCAGGACCAAGTCTATGCCCTAGAGCAGACTGTACCAGCGGTTGGTGATCCTCATCCCACTAATCCATAGTGGGCTCTACGATGATCATTACTGCTATGGAAAGTGGCCCTATCCGTGGTCTACAGTACTGGGAGCAGGTTGGGGGAGGAGGTTTGGTTGTGGAGGTGAAGGGTTCTGAGATGGTCATGGGGGGCTTCCCCTTGGGGGTGCCTGGCTCTCGCTTTGCTCTGCTCAGCGTAGCAATATTAGGAAGTTATTATTGACACACAAAGATGTTGATTGTGTATATGTGTAAACATTTATACATTATTAATATATATTTTTTTTTTCTTTGTCTTTTTTCTCTCCTTATACTTTATTTGTTCCTTATACTGATTGTTTGACACTATTATTGTTCTGCAGGTCTGACCATCTTTGTTTGCCTTGTGTACTGTGTGTCACTTGTCATGACTCTAGTCTTTACTGTCATGTCCTGCCTCTGGTTTGTCTTACTTGTCCTACTTTTTCACCATGTTTAAAAAAACAAACAGAGCCATTAGGTTTAACAAGCATTACAGACAGACAGCACACACACGCTCTCTCTCTCTTTCTCTCTCTCAGGCCCACACAGTTTTTCTCTCTTGCTCTTTCTCTCTGTGCACATAAAGAAACACAAACTCTAATTTTACAACTCTAGTGTTGTAAAACAACAATGTGATAAAATCGTGACCAGTGTGGAGCGAGGCGCTCTCTGTGAATGCAGGCTGTCGGTTGGGATGTATTTAAGTCATGTTGCGCTGTGTTGGTATGTCTGCTGTTAGGTTCAGTGTTGAATACATATTTTTAAACTGCAGTTTATAGTTTAATTTTTTCTTTTTTTTTTTTTGAAAACCAAGACAAAAATGCTTTTTGCCTATTTAATTATTTCAATGGTGAAAAGTGGCAAAATTAATTGAACAATGAAAAATCGTATTGTGCCAAATGTTTAATTTTGTATGATTTCACCCATTTAGGGAGTGCATCCTAAACAGCCTCAAAACAGTTCAGTCAGCAGGAGATCAGTAGTGTAGCAGTATGGTTTAACACAGTTCAGACAACAGGAGATCAGTAGTGTCCCTGCAGTAAGGAGACTCATTGTAGAATCTTATAACAGTTGGAAGAAAAGAACACAGGTCAGCTGTATCAGTCTACCACTGAACGTGCTTCCCTGTTTGTCCACTGTACTGTGCAGGGGGTGTGATGCATTGTCCATGATGGCAAGCAGCTTATTAAGAGTCTGTCTTTCTGCCACAGCCTCCAGAGTGTCCCGTTTGACTCCTACAACTGAGACAGTTCAGTTTGTTCACTGCACGTTTGTTGATGCTGTTGTTCCAGAACACAACAGCACAGAGTATAGCACTAGTAACAACAGACTAATAGAATGTCCAAAGGAGTTTAGTGCACACCCAAAAGGACCAGTACAGACAACTCTGTTCCTTACTTAGTCCTGCAGAATGCAATGCAAAAGAAAATATTAAATCCCAGCAGCAAATAATATACCGAAATTAAAATATCAAATGAAATCATCATCAAATCAAATTTATTTATATAGCGCTTTTTACAACTGATGTTGTCTCAAAGCAGCTTTACAGAAATTCAGTAGTAATAATTCATTAAGGAGAGAAAAGAAAAAAGCCCCCAGTGAGCAAGCCGAAGGCGACGGTGGCAAGGAAAAACTCCCTCAAGTAGAAGTAGAACCTTGGGAGGATCCAGATTCACACGGAGGGGACCCATCCTCCTCTGGTCAAAACTACAATTTGAAATTGTTCAAAGTAACATCAATTGAGTATCTAATTATGCTGATCTAGTCATAGTGGTGACAATGAAGTTAATGAAGAACTAATTGTGAAATAGTAGTCTGATGCAGGTAGCAATAGCGGAAAAATTTTAGTCTGCAGCAGGAAAGCCTAGTTAGTCCTTCAACAACGTTAGGCTTAGCAGCTGGTCAGGGGCAGGTAGCAGGGAAATCCGGTCAATCTTCCTTCAGTGTCTGGCTGGGCAGGAAGGCAGCTGGTCAGAGGCGTGCAGCAGGAAAGCCCCAGTATCAAGCCGGAACGGAGGGCAGCCATTAGCTCAGTAAGAGAAAAGAGAGACAGTTAGCTCTGTTTGGGACTAATTACGGAACACAGAAAGTATGAAAGTGTGGCAGCAACTCCGGCAACTGACTATTACAGCCTGGCTAAAAGGACAGAACCAGAAGGTAACACAGACTTGGGAGCACCCTGAAACACTGGCATCCATCCACTCCACCGTCAACTGAGTGATCAGGTGCAGCGGCGGGACGACAGCACCAGCATCTCAGTTTACCATAAAACCCTCTGCCCATGAACCCCTGGATCTGAGGCCTTTATTTAAGGGGGGGATTAATGACCAAAAGCTAAGCTAAACAAGTACGTTTTTAACCTAGACTTAAAGATTGAGACTGTGTCTGAGTCCCGGACATTTTCTGGAAGGTTATTCCATAGTTGGGGGGCTTTATAGGAGAAGGCTCTTCCCCCTCCTGATACCTTATTAATTTTAGGAACTAATAAAAAGCCAGCACCCTGTGACCTTAGTAAACGAGAAGGTTCATAATAGGAAATAAGTTCTCGCAGGTAGTCAGGAGCAAGCCCATGTAGGGCTTTATATGTTAATAGAAGAATTTTATAATCAGTACGGAATTTAACTGGGAGCCAGTGGAGAGCTGACAAAACTGGGCTGATATGTTTTAGTAAGGACCCTAGCTGCAGCATTTTGAACTAGTTGAAGTTTACTTAAGTTCCTATTAGAACATCCTGACAGCAGTGAGTTACAGTAGTCTAGTCTGGAGGTAATAAAGGCATGTACTAATCTTTCTGCATCATGCAGGGATAATTCATTTCTTAGCTTAGCGATGTTACATAGATGAAGGAAAGCTATCCTAGTAATATTATCTGTGTGTTGATTAAATGATAAATCAGAGTCAATTATGACGCCAAGGTTTTTAGCTACTGAGCCCGGTATAATTGGGAAGTCGGCGAGATTTAACATTAAGTCTGATAGTTTCTGTTTTGTTGTTTTTGGACCCAGAAGAAGAACCTCTGTTTTATCAGCATAAAAATGGAGAACATTTTGCGACATCCAGAATTTCACATCTCTTGCGCAGGCCTCAATTTTCTCTAGTTTGGGTTTGTCATCGGGTTTGGCTGATATGTATAGCTGGGTATCATTTGCATAGCAGTGAAAGTTAACGCCATGTTTAGTGTAAATAATAGTGGTCCTAAAATGGAGCCTTGTGGGATTCCATATTTCACTTTTATATGATTGGAAGACACTTCTACAAACTGATAGTGATCTGTTAGGTAGGATCTGGACCATGATAAAGCTGTTCCTGAGATTCCGACCCTATTTTCTAACTTTTCTAGTAGAATATTGTGATCTATTGTGTCAAAAGCTGCACTGAGATCGAGAAGCACTAACAAAGGTACAAAGCCATGATCAGAGGCAAGAAGGAGATCATTTGTTATTTTAACTAGGGCTGTTTCAGTGCTGTGGTGGGGCCTAAATCCAAATTGGAACTTTTCATATATATGACTCTTATGCAGATATAAACATGATTGTTGGGCCACTGCTTTTTCTATGATCTTAGATAGAAATGATAGATTCAAAATAGGTCTGTAGTTAGACAGTACACTAGGATCAAGATATGGTTTCTTGATCAGAGGTTTAATAACTGCTAATTTACAAGTTTTGGGCCTGTGACCCATTGTAACGGATGAGTTAACTAACATTAGCAGAGGTTCAATTATAACTGGTAGTACTTCTTTGAGTAATTTTGAAGGAACTGGATCTAGTGTACAAGCGTACAATTTAAGGAAGAGATAATTTTCTCCAGTTCTTGCTTAGGAAATGGACAGAAAACTTCAAGCACTTCTTCTAAGACTGTATTTTGTTCGCTATCAGCCAAACCAGATGACAGACCGGTTTGATCTAATATTAGGGGTTGAATGTTTAGTCGAATATTTCCGAATTTATTATCAAAGAAAAAGACATTACTAGTGAGGTTTGCTGGAATCTGAGGTTCAGCACCTGCCTGATTTTTAGTAAGTTTAGAAATAGCACTAAAAAGAAATCTAGGATTGTTTTTGTTATTCTCAATCAGCGAGGCTAAATATGCTGAGTGTGCTTTAGTGAGTACCCTTCTGTACTCAAGAAGGCTATCCTTCCAGGCACAGTGGAATACTTCCAACTTAGTCGCTCGCAATTTCTGCTCTAATTTATGTACTGTTTGTTTTAGGTCATGAGTTTGGTCGTGGTACCACAGGGCGAGCTTTTTTTGTCTGTCCTTTTTAAATTTGAGTGGTGCTACACTGTCTAGAGTTGATCTACAAGTATTTTCTAAGTCAGTTAACCTATCTAGCTCCACTGGATCCGATGGAGAGTGAGCTACGGTCGATAAGTCTGGGAGGATTTCTATAAATTGTATAGAGGTAGATTATGTTATTGAGCGTTTCATACAGTGACAAGGGGACGAGCGAGTATTAAGGCTAAGATGTAGCTCAAATGCCGCCTTGCCGCCTTTATCCAATTGTTTATAAAGCCCACTTGATTTTCCGAACACGACTCAGGCATCCAGCAATTTAGCACAGTAAGTCTGCTGTATGTCACAGCACCGCGCTGCATTGAGATGGGGCCAGAGCAAATTACGGCATCAGACATCGTCTGGGCCAGTTTAACAACCTCCTTAATATTAACTTTAGTCACTTCGGACTGCCGCAGACGAATATTGTCAGCCCCTACATGGATTAGTATCCTCAAATATCTCCTATTAGCTAACAGCCTAAGGTTGCCACTAATGTCCGACACTCTGGCTCCCGGTAAACAACTAACTGTAACCGCTGGAGCCCCTAAAGGACTAGCTAATTTCACGTGTCGGACGATGGAATCTCCTATGACCAGAGTACTTTTAATAGGCTCCTCAGTGAGTGCTTTACTGAGCGGGGCAAACCTGTTGTGTTCTGGTGGGCTAGCGTTAGCATTAGCTTTAGCCTTCACTTTACAGCTATGCTGCCGAGACATCACCCACACGCCCTGCTGGGAGGACTCTAACGCCGGAGTCCCGGGGGCACTAACTCTCCCTGGTGCATCCACAGCTACAACTGAATTCTGCTCTCTATCCCTTAATAAAGAGTGGACACGACGTTCCAAGCTTTCCACTTTCGCCACGAGAGAAGTAATTAACTTGCACCTTTCACAAACACCATCACTACCATTATCAGTAATAGTGGCCAAAGGGTCTAAACTAAACATGCCACACTCTGAGCAGGCAAACAACCCAACACCAGCCATGGATGAAACAGAAACTTACTGCGTTTAGTAGATTTAGGAACTTACGCGGAAGGCAGACATTACTGCAGGGACAAACAACTACTCCTCTCATCTATACTTTACTGCAGGGACACGCAGCTGGTCCTCTCGTCTGTAGTAGGGACAAACCTGTGAAATTAACTACTAACTACTATAGCAATCTAGAAGATATTAGTACAACGCAAAAACGACAAATATAGCAAACAGTCTCCGAGCAGCGTCGGCAGGAAGCAGTGTTGGCAGGAACGCTGTCGGCAGGAACCTGTTCTAGACAGTACCAGGTTCAGTCTGTATCAGATCCTCATAAAGAAAAGACACTCCACAAACAGTGCAGCATTTTCCACATTTGCTGTGCTGTTATATCTCCAGTTTTCTTGATATGTAAATATAATAATACACTTATGATTCCATACATGAAATATTCACATTATATTATTCACTTCACAGTGGCGTTCACAGACAGAAACTCAGAGAGGTGAGTAAAAATCAGTGTGTAATGTTCACACACACACACACACACACACACACACACACAGATTACAAAGTGAAGTTCAGTGTTTCAGACTGATTATCATTAATATGATCAGAACTGTGTGTTAGAATCATTTCCTTACATGCACTTTAACAGCAGAGTCACGTTTATATCAGCATTTATATTTAACACTGTTCTATGAAGGTAATAATGTAGCTGATAATGAAATATTAGTAATTGTTCAGCTGGAATATCAAAGTCAAAGTGAACTTTCGAAGTCGAAGTCAATAAACAGGCAGGAGTCAAACCAAGGAGACAATCAGACCAGGCAGAGGTATCAAAGGGGATAAATCAGAAGAGAAAACCAGAGAATCAAAATGGAGTCAAAAGCCAGAGTAACAATATCAGACACAGAGAGACCGCTCAGTACGCAACAGAGTGGCAATACTTCGCAATGAGCCAGTGCGAGAGAGAAGTATTTAAACAAACAGACTAAATTAACATCAGGTGGTCAATCAATATTCTGGAGACCGAGAGCGAGGCAACGGGGTGTGATTGGGGAAGGATGAACACGTGACTTCAGGTGGTGGATTATGGGAAATGGAGTCGGGGAGATCAGAGGTGAGAGGAGAACCAGCAGGCGTGACAAATATTTAGATTTTTGTAACATCACAAACACAGTGAACTCAAAACTGTAATTTCAGTTTAGTTTCTGTATATGTACTGTATGAAGTGGAGAATGAACAGTGCATTTTGAAAATATGACAGTGTTTCCAAACTATATCACACTCTTACTGAAAATTATATTTTCAGTGTTACTTTTAAAAATTTGATACATCTCGTACTATAAATAACAGCAATATAGTATTTTGCCTTATTACGTACTTCTAATATTTTAAGTTTTTCTGTGTCTTTAATCAGAGTCTCCAGAAGTTCAGGAGGTCTGGGTTTCTCAGGTGAGCACATTATTCTAAATAGAGCACATGCCCTTAATAATCTACTGTAATATAATATTAATAAATCTATGAATATGAACATTACTGTGTGTAAAAGGTGAACAGAGTTCATTCTTCATAAAGTCTACATGAATGAATTGATCTTTTTATGTTGGTTTCTCTTTCATGGTGTTCAGTTGGATGTTATTATAGTGTTAATGCTGATCAGTGTTCTGTAAGTGATCATGATCCTCAGACGGCTGCAGTGCTGGAACTATTTGAACTCCTCGTTTCTGTGGATCTGTTCCTCACTTCCCATGAGGTCATGACTGATGAATGATTTATGATGAAGACTAAAAGTATAAGATGTAAAATAGCTCTTATTCAGTTCTGTATAAAATACTGTGTGTGATGATCACAGCACAGTCTCTGTAGTGTATCTGTGCACTCTGTCTCAGTCAGACTGTGTTTAAAGTCTCACAACTACAAACTAATAATCTACATAATGCTGATTAAACACGCCATTAAAAGATGCTGCGATTCTCAAACACAATATCAGTTTAAATCAGTTCAACTCATCAGAGTCTCTACTGTTATTAATATCAGCTCTCAG
>JAVGWN010000299.1:0-14783 GCA_034552555.1 Semaprochilodus insignis
GGAAGCCAAGAGGGTCATAAATGCTATTCACTGTGGACAAAACTCCTTGTCTCATGAAGGGTTTCTCACCAGCAACAACTTGAAATACGAATACATCAGCTTCTATGTTCCAAGACACGCCCAGACTTCGTTGCAAGGGCAGATCATCTGTGAAGAGGTTCCGATCTTGAATGTCTTTGGCCCGGTCTTCAGGACTGAAGGCATCTATGACAGCTTGTCTGTTAGAGACCACTTTATGTAAGCTTAAGTTGGAGACAGCAAGCATTTCTTGTCCCCGTTTGAGGACACTGATAGCCTCTTCTTCACTAGGAAATGATTTCAACGTCGACGTAGAAGTCACGTTCAATAAACGTTTGCACGTCACTTCCAAAGTCCTCCTCCTCTTCCCTGGCTGCTCTCCTCAGACCATAGATGGCGACAGCTGGAGAAGGCTTATTCCCGAAAACGTGGACACACATCCTGTATTCCACAATATCACTGTTGATGTTATTGTCACGATACCACAGGAAACAAAGAAAGTCCCTGTGGTCTTCTTTCACAAGAAAGCAGTGAAACATATGCTGTATATCAGCAGTGATAGCCACAGGATCCTTTCTGAACCTGATGAGCACCCCCACAAGGCTGCTGTTCAAGTCAGGTCCTCTGAGCAACACATCATTGAGAGAGACTCTCTGATATTCTGCGCTGGAGTCGAAAACAACACGGATTTGCTCAGGTTTTTTCGGATGGTATACTCCAAAGAGTGGAAGATACCAGACCTCTTGACCCTCCTGTAATATAGGAGCTACCTCTGCATGCTTGCTCTTGAGCATCTTCTCCATGAATTCCAGGAAGTGTACCTTCATCTGGGGAAACTTCTCTAAGGTTCGTCGGAGAGAGATAAGACGACTGTAAGCATAGCTCCTGTTGTTTGGTAGTCTTTGCCTGGGTGTCTTAAAAGGCAAAGGCGCAACCCAGCTGTTACTGTGGTCTTGATGGACTTCGTTGTCCATAATGTGGAGGAACCTCAGATCATCCAATGAGGGCGCAAGTCTGTGGTCAATGGAAGTGCATCGAAAGACATATTGACCCAGGTTCTCTTCATCTGGCATGGACAGTGAATCATTCACTGGATAAGTTTGGTACCTGAGAACATGACTAAAGCTTTCTTTGACCTGCACTTGGTTGCTACAGGGGTGAAAGTAGCTTGGGCGACCATTTTCAAGGATGGTGGTTCTAAGAGTGCTCACTTCTGAAGGCTTGTGAGCCCCCCTGAGGCAGACCTCTCCAACAATGACTCATCCAAGGTCCAATTTTTGGGCGAATGGGCCCGTTTATTTGTTTCCTGACTTTATGCACTCTCAATATGTCTCTGCCCAGCAACAGGAGTATGCTTGCTTGTGGATCTAGAGGTGGTATCTCATTTGCAATCTTCCTTAAGTGGCTGTGGTACTGAGCTGCATCAGGAGTTGGGATCTCTGAAGGACTCTATGATGTAGCCGCATGCTTTACGCCCTGCTGTCTCTTTCAATCCAGCACATGTCCTCAGCATGTATGGAAATTCCTCACCTTGAATGTTGAAGATGCTGAAGAACTCTGATCTCACCAGAGATCGATTGCTCTGCTCATCAAGTATAGCATAGACTCTTCTAGATTTGTCACGGTGACCTTCCGGGTAAACACTGACGAGACATATCTTAGAGCATGTTCTCGTACTGATTCCCTCTCCACATACCTCAGTACATCTAGAAGTAACATCCTTATTCATTGCCTTGTCTTCCTCCCTGCCATAGTCTGAAGCAGGAGGGGAAGGCTTGGATCGCCATGGTGCAGGGCCTGGATGGAGAGCTGATAGGTGATGATGACTCTGACATTCCTTGCAATGGATTTCAACTTTGCAGTCTTTCGCAAAATGGTCAGTAGAGGAGCAGCATCTAAAACATAGGGAGTGATCCTTCAGAAATTGCTTACGTTCATCCAAGTTTTTTTCCTTAAATCCTCTACAATGCCTCAGTGGATGAGGTTTCTCATGGATAGGGCAGAGCTTGCTTGGATCCACTAATTTCTTCTCACTCCCAGATTTACTAGATGAGGACACTGATGTCTTATGGACAGAAATAGATGGCTTGTTGAATCTTTCTGGCCTTTCTCTTCTGTCTGAAAGTGCTTGAGAAGCATGGAAGTTGAAGCTGGGATCGGTGCGTGCCTTAGCTTCAGTGCGCACAAAATCAACAAACACTGAGAATGGAGGAAAGTTAACTTTGTGCTCAAGCTGGTATCTTGACCCATACAACATCCACTTTTCCTGAAGATTATGTGGCAACTTCTCCACAATAGGACGAACCCCCCTGGAAGTGTCTAAATATGATAGCCCAGGGAGGTAGTCATCCAGCCTCAAGCTCTAGTAGCAGATCTCCTAATTCCCTAAGTTTTTGAGGATCTTTGTTGGTCACCTTTGGAAAGTTCTCAAGTTTGGTGAAAAGTGCTCGCTCAATGGCCTCAGGTGCACCATAGGTCTCTTCCAGCCTATCCCAAGCCATCACAAGTCCAGCTGAAGGATCTCTGATGTTGGCTGCCTTTATTCGTCGAACTTACTCTGCAGATTCTCTGCCAAGCCACTTGTTGAGAAGGCTGAGCTGTTCTCCTGCACTAAGGTCTAGTCCACTGATTGCATTCTCAAAGGATGATTTCCAAGCCCAATAGTTTTCTGGCTTATCGTCAAAGATTGTTAGACCTGTTTGCACAAGCTGATTACGAGCCAAACACTTTGCAAGATCTTGAGTGGTGGGGGTAATGCCATACTCTGACTGATGTGGACTCCTGCCAAATGCTCCTTGCAGATGAGTGGGAGAGCGATGTTGAGTGTAGGGCTTTTCTCCTTCCATACCTTCTGCAGCGGGTTTGGCTGATGGTTCTACACAGGCATGTTCTTTCACATAATGCGCAGTGTGCTGCAAACGTTTTTGAGGTGAGAGAGAAGATTTGACGACAGACCCCAGTTCGGATTCAATCAAACCAGCTTCCAACATTTCTGCTTCAGCCTTAGCAGCATCTCTTTCTTTTTCTATCTGGAGTGCTTCGAGGGTAGCTTGAAGACGTGCTTGTTCAACCTTTAGCTCTATCTCCCGCTGAGCGTAGGCTGCTCTGGTTTGCGCTGCTTCAGCCTTAGCCTGTGCTTTAGCAATAACCAGGCTAACTCTAGACTTGGCTGATGACCTGCTTGACTGGGTATGCAGAGACTGAAGATCCTCCTTTTCTTCCTCACTCTTGATACTCTTGGCATTGCTGTGGCTCTCTGCCATGACAAGATGAGACTAAAAGGTTGCTTGAAACAGACGATACTCCACAGAAATGTTCCTCTGCATTCAACTTGTTGTATTATTGTCTTTTTACTGTACTGGCCTTGCTAAACGTCCCTGTGCTTAGCTATCCAGTCAGCTTAAACATCTATTCAAATAATTCCAGGAGAATCAGGATTCTGTTTCGGCATTTACTTGAATAGTTTACTTGTAAAACTGCAACAAACACAAAATAACCCTCACTTTACAACTGTCAATAAGCATTTGACAAATATTACACTAAATGAATGAGAATGCTAACATAAACATAACATAGATTAGCATTGCCAATATTACATGTTGGTGTAAACTAAATCAAACTATACATGTATCTTCACATCACTATAGTTATAATTAACAAATCTACTTACAGACAATGCGCTTAACAAGCCTTGTAATGAGAGAAGGAACGCGATTGTGGAGACATCTCAGCTTGACTGAAGCATGGCAATCAAAATGGACTTTTTCTATACATATACACTAGGCTGCCAGAAGGTGGCGCCGACAAACTTGTAAAGTCCATAGGGAACAGAACAGACTGTATTCTCCTCCCCTGCCCTTTTCAAAACCTGCTGGCAACTTAACGTTAGCTAATTTTCACCTAACAAAATGACACGGTTGCGTTCCTTTCTGTACGGGTTATATAGTGACAGGCGAAGTTGGTTGTGGTGGTTGTGTCACTGATGTTTGACCTGCAGACCCTCCATATTGCTCTTTTCTCTTTACTACTTTCATCCACAAAATTTAATCCTCTAATCCAAACCTCACTATTTCTGGCGTAGCCGCCTTCATGATACGAGCCACTTTGGTTGTTTATCTCTGCTGGTGTCCTGCGTTCTGATAGGTTGCCAGGTTTGCGCGCATTGCAACAAATCCCTTAAAAAGCAAATATGTAATAATAAAGCAAGTCATTCAGAGTCATCTGTCTCAAGTCATGAATAACAAGTTAAAGTCAAGTCGAGTGTTTTATCAGTGTTAGTCAAGCAAGTCTCAAGTCCTTAAATTTGTGACTCGAGTCCCCCAACTCTGACTGATAATGATCCACCACCTAAGTAATACCTGCTCTGTGGTGATCCTGGCCATTGAAGAACAAGGTGGATTAAAAAGTAAAAAGTACCAACTTGTATTATTGTCATTGGGCCTTCTCTGAAAGCCTAGAAGGTCCTGAATGTTCCCCACTGCTTTTCACAGACTGGTGATTAGATACAGTGTGCAAATATGATAGTTTATGTTTAATCTAATATGCAAATTTCTTGTCTTTTGTCTCTTTCAGATGTACCTGTAACAAAGAAAGCACACACATGTAAGTATATGCCTTATGCTGAGATACATATCATTGATTCCACCACAGGGGTGCTTATTTGTAAGCTCGATACTGCATTATTCAAAGCCATAGTAGATATTTTTTATCCAATTAGTAGCTGCATTTAGAATGTAAACCGAATGCAAATGTAATACCTTTCATAACTCAAAATGTAATGAAATATATATAAACATAATTACCTTTGCATAAGATAACAAAATGAAAGTTCAAAATTCTTTGACTTTTAGAGATTTCCATCATGATTGAGAGGCCGTGGTTAGAGATGAATCCACAGCTTGAGTTGAAGCAGATCATGCTTTTAAAGCTCATGTGACAGTTCTGTATCTCTCTGAAAATGACAGACATAGTGCTTTGATCTGAACGGATGCACTGATTAGCATCAGAGAAAAAGTGATTGTAGCTAAAGGATGTAATCTTCCTCATCCAACTGCTGAATTTAGGGGAAATTAGCATGCTTCTTCTTTTGTTTCCTCTTTCAATGAGCATATTGATAAGCGGAATATGTTGAGAGATTTCAGTAATATCCACAAAATTGTCACTCCATTACTGAACGCAAGCACAAAACATGATTTGGACCTCAGAACAAAAAACAAACTCAGACTGTATCAGAATAGAGCATCATTATATGGAACAATATATTGATTTGAATTACTTTTAAGCAAAATGCCTTTTAATAGTAATTGACTTTTAACTTCCAGTGCAATAGCATGTTAATGGGTTAACCACAAAATGCTAAAATATCCTGTTTGTGCACAGAACTGCCGAAAGTCTCCCTGCTTGGTAAAGCCGACACTTGTATAACAAGCTTATATGCTATGTTACTTGTTTCTTGTACAATCAGATGGTTTACATGACAAAAGCTTACAGTTTAAGGAATGTTTATATCATGTGGAGGTTCTTTAAACTTATAATGCGTGTAAACCAGGCTTGCTCAAAGTGTAGCCTACTTGTCAATGTTGGCCCAAAATGTGTTCGATTTAGGGTGCCAGAAAGTTACCCTTACCCCAACCTCTCAACCAGTGAGAGAACATATTTTTGTACTATTTGCCCCACAAACACTGCACTGGGCCCCAATGACAAAGTTCAAAACTGATTTACTGAGTAGTTATGTAGAAGAATAGTGTTTGGTTCCGTAAAAAGCCATATTTGAAAATAATAATAATAATAAAACCTTAAAGAATCTTCACTTATATTCACAAAAATACCAGTTTAATTCATCTTCCTAGAACCTTTGCATTATAAATAAAAGTCAAATAAATAAAACACACTGTTTAAGTGCTTTATTATAAAGTTATGATACAAGGTTTCGTGATGAAATTGATAATAAGAATTATGCATTCTTCATGTACAAATGAACAGTCATAGCAGAAATTTCCCTTTTTGTGTATGTGGGAGCGTGTATTAGTGTACAGTATGTTTTGCTGTTTGTGTTGGAGATGCTGGACAAATAACAGCAGCTGTGAGTGTGTAAGGCATGTCTGATCTGGTCAAGCCAAACCCTGCCCAGGGAGAGAGCTCATGTTCAGAACTAAAGCTGAATGCTGTACGCCCCCTCACCAACCCAGCTCCCTCAGTCAGCATTCATACATGGTGATCTGGAATCAGACTCTGTCCCTCGTATTATTGGAATGCGTGTGGAGCAGCGGTCACCCACTCTGATCTTAAATCAGATGCTCTCCTCCTCCAGCAGGCTCTGAAACCTGAGGCTCTGCAGAAACTACTCTGGCATTTCTGCAACTATTTAACCCTCACGGTGTGTGTGAGTGAGAGAGCTTGATTAAAACACAGAGCTTCAGTTTTAGAGCTCAACATCACTGTCATAAAATCTGCAAATACAAATAAACATTAATATGAGAAAAAGTAAAAAATCATTTCTGTTTTCAATTATTGTTTTAAGTTATTGATACGCTGTTTAGAATAATGCAGAACACAAACTTGGTTCTTGACATCTTGCTACATTTCAGCCATTGTATATGATTACTTTTAATGAAGGACTGATTAGTAGGGATGCACAGAATCAGAAGCATTTTGCTGCAGTCATGGCAAATGTATTTATTTTATTTTGTCTGATCTGCATTGTATTTATGACCTAAATAATGTAACCAAGGTAAGTGCATGTGTGCTCTTTTTTAATAGTGTTTCTACATAACACATTGTGCTACATAGCCAGCTGCCTTTTAATATTAATAAGAGTAGGCAACATGCAGGCAAATAATGTTACTCGTGTTGCAAATATGGCTACGAAAAAGTCATAGAAATTCACTAGTGTGCTTAATATGTTCATTTAGTCCACGTAGTGTGAGTAGAAATGGGGTCATTTGGCTCTAAAGAATTGGAATTGAATAGAAAAAAATGTATTTTGATTACTGGTTAGCCAAACTCAATAAGCGATGGTAACTGAAAATACTGGAAAAATACTGAGAAAAAAGTGATGCTAATACACTGACAGATGTTTTATTACAGTTTTTGCGCATATATTTATATGTATTTTATTTCCAATTTTAGTGGAATTATTCCAGTTCATGTTCTCAAATTTCTCAGGTCACAGTGCTGTAGATGACTTTCTAAACGGTAATCTTAATCTAAAAATGACTAAATTTAGGCTTACATTATTATATTTGGAAATCTCTGCAGTGTGATGCGTTTGTCTTATGTTGCATGTGCAGCCTTCAGTGAAGGTTTTTGAGCATGTGGTGTGGCAGATTTTAGATTTAGCTGGGCTCTAGCCAAATCATTAGCATTCAGATGGCTCTGTCCCCTCTGGTGTCTTTGCCCAGCATTCACCTAACCAGGCCCCTCACACACATGGGCAGAATGAGAACGTTGCCAGTAGTCTCATAGGCAAATACATGCAATTTCAAATCACTGCTGTTCACCTGATGGCCTGCTTTTGCTCAGACTGCATTATTTGGTATCTGAACTATAGGGTTTATACATTCTACGTCATACATTATTAGGATTGCTCTTTGGGTCACAGAGGCACGCACAGAAAAGAGCTCAACCACCTTCTTTTAGTGATGAATGTATTTATGTAACCTGTTTCAGATCTATCACTGATCACTGTAACTGTCACTCCAAACACTTATTGCTTTCCTTGGCGGACAGTGTGATAAGTTACTGATTTTAAAGAGCTAATAACTGATATCTGATAATATCAGCCAATATTTCTTATATGATCATAACCCAAACAGATTCTATTAGTTTAGTTAAATAACATTTATAGAGACTGATAAGTGCCAATCATTGAATATAACTCAGTTCTTTAGACTTTATTTTTTCGTGGCCATTTGTAAATGATTAATAAACTGAAATGATAAAAAAAACTACAATAGAGTACAAATAAAGTAAATAAGTAAGTAAGGTCACCGGACAAAAAATGTGTTACCTGTGACTGAAACATACCTAATAGCATGTAATACCTCAACAAGCATGAATAACAGCTTTGATTCGGCATGGACTGGACAAGTTTCTGGATGTAGTTTCTGGATCAATCTTCAGCCTCTCTTGCATCAAAGATATGTGCAGTTCAGGCAGATTTCGTGGCTGCCTTTCTGGCACATTTCTGATGAGGATTTCCTGTAGAACGGGATTTTTTCTCCACTGCTGATAGACCCGTATGACTGTAAGCTTTGATACGCCTGCAAATTCATCTGCTTCACTCACACTATGTCCTTTGGCACAATCAAATGCAATCACTTATTTTTACCAATTATTAACATCTGCTTTGCGACCCGTTTTCTAAACATCCAGCAAGAAATTTACTGCACTGTACAAACTCTTCTCGAATCCTGCCTCACACCCCACAGGTATATATAGTCAGATCATCCTCTTGCAATGCCATCTGCAAGAGCCTGAACAGCCTTAAACACACAAGGTGTACAAAAGGTCATGTCATATGTTACTTCCATTAAGCAAAACCTAACCTTACCCAGCATTAACCAACCTAATTCTAATCTTAGCTCTGGCCCTAACCCTAACCTTAACTTAACTCAAATCTAATCCTAATGCTATACCTATACCTGTTACATGCTCAGTAACCATAACATAGACAGTTAAATAAAAGTCTCTTGGTAAACTTTTGAATGTATTCAAATGCTTTACTGCTACTACATCATTGATATGTTTTTGATATGTTACTGAAAATCTTTTTTAAAAAGTGTTTTTTATGTGTTTATTTAGTGTTTAATCTAAAAATGTCTTAACCTCCAATAAATGCAATGTCTTTATAAAAATGATTTTCTTTTAAAATGCTTTAAGTGACATGCTTTGCATGTACAAGATTTCCACCCACAAATCTGAGTGCAGAACCTCAGATGACCTGCAATTTTATTGGTCATACAATATCTTATCAGTCACTTTTCTTTTACTTATAAATTATGAATTATGAAGAGTTCACCTCTGAAGGGTTCTACCTCACTATAAAATAGGTCAACAACACAGTCATGTATAATGTTGATTATTGTTCTGGATGTATTAAGACACAGAACAAAAATCTATTCTATATTATTCTATTCTATTCTAAAATCAATTATGTGTGCAATGTTGTTGGTGTTCAGAGACAGTGCTGATATTTGTGTTTACACATTATTATTAAATTGCTTATCAGTGCTTATCATTAATCATCAGTCTAGATAAGTTAGTTAAATAAGAAATCATATGTGTTCACTGATACGGATAAGACTTAATTCAGTAATTCAGTAATACAGTAATTCAGTAATACAGTACTGACTTTACCAGTCCTGGTCATGACGCACTCCCATAAAATATCTTCATGTTGCTAAAGGTCAATGTAGAAAGACAGACAAGGAAGGACAGACAATGAAAGAAAGAATCTTTATAGACCAGCCATAGACTGCCATGATAGGTTGTAATGGATATGCTTATTTTCACATGTTTCAAATATAAGGTGTTCTAATACAAAGATTCCATAAGTAATGTGAGCTGGAACCCTCCTACATGCTCAGCCATGCACTTGCTGAGCTCCTAATGGCTGGCTATGGTATCAGTCAGGACTGAGAGTTGAGTGTGGGTGGGATTTAGTGCTGGTGTCACATGGATTCTCATGTGGTGGAGCAGAGAGGAGAGGAGAGCAGTAGGCTTCCGTCAGCTGCAGACACACGCACACACACTTTAAAGAAGGGCGGCTTGCATTGATGCTCATCTGTATGGGCACCCAGCCTCGCAATGTACTTTATGATCACAGCCATGAAAGGTAAGTAAGAAAGTGATGTTTCCTGCGGAGAGGATTTGTATTAGGAGTAAGCTTTTTTGGGATGTGTATATGTATGTGTGTGTGTGTGTGTGTGTGTGTGTGTGTGTGTGTGTATGCGTGAGTGGCCTGTATGTTGCCAGCATGAATGTGAGATGAAGGGATTATGCTGCTGTCTGAGAGCTGCCTTCGTTCAGACAGTAGTTTATTCATATTTTATTGTATTTCAGCTGCTGCATTGCTATATTTTATAGGCTAGTATCCTTTATTTCTGGGCTTTACTTTAGAGAGACAGAGAGGAAGAGAGAAAGAGAGAGAAAAGAGTTAGAAAAGGAAGAAACGGAAAGAAAAAAGATGGAAGTAGAAGAGAGGTAGAGAGAAAGTGGGAAGAGAGTAAGAGAAGATGGAAATGGACACAGAGGAAAAAGAGAGACAAGAAAAATGGATAGAGAGAGAGACAGAAAATATGAGAAAGACAGAGCTATAAAGATAGAGAGGAAAAGGAAGAGAGAGGAGAGGATGAAATAGAAATAGAATATCACATAAATCATATAAGAATCATGTAAAAGACAGCACTGGGAGCTTTTTGGGAATTTCTGATGCAATTATGGTGCTAAAGAGGTGTGTGGTGGCAGGGAAGTGTGTGTGTGGTAGTAGGATATCTAAGTGCGGAGTTAGGAATGGTGGGCCGTAGACTGCTTTTCGGGCTGAAACGAGCGGCCATGTTGGATGTTTGGAATGATTCAGGAACGTTGCTATGTTGGATGATTTCGGAATGATGTTCCACTGACCTATTTATGGCTCTGGCGGTCGAAGGCAGTTATCGGAACGCTTGCCTGTTTATCTGAACAGCGACTCCAGCTTACTTAATCCCCCACACACACACACACACACACACACACCCTACCCCCACTCTGAATCACCACACACACAAACACAACGCATAAGCAAAGTCCTGCTGGCAGCTGTCATTATGTATTAGTGAAGAAGTGGATGGCAGTGGAAATGCCATGACATGAATCCTTTACCCTTCTATTTGAAAGGAAGAGACCCCACGTTGTTCCACTTAAGCATTTCAGTTATAAGGCAGCATATATTTTTTCATGAGTTTAAGTCTCGAGTCCTGCGTTTGCTCTTGCTGACCTGCTAACATCATTCTGATAGCAGAGGTTAATAAGATAAAGCTTTCCCTTGCAGGCATACCAGGATGGCAAACACACACACACACACGTATCTAATTTGGTCTCAGCTTAAGGTAAAGTTTGAATGTGGCTTATCTCTATGGCGATGGTCTAGTGAATGGAAAAAGTCACTGGCCTATTTACAGTCTGCAAGTAATGTAATGAGTAAGTAATGAGGTAATTTCATGCCATTTTAACAAACATACAGAAGTGTTCAGTCTAGTAGGTCTTGGTAATATCAATAAAATTCAGTTACAATATATGACAGTATCACAATCACGGGTAATAAAGTTGCCATAAGAAAGCCATCCTTCCTAAATACTGGTACGCTATACAAAAAGTTTTACAAATCTGATGTATATGCTTTTGATTGTATGGTTTCTTTCTGTTTTCCTTCTCCTAAATTACACCCAAAGGAACCTTACACATTATTTTACCTATCCATGCTCCACCCATAAATACATCCTTTCACAGCAAACATTTTGAGGTTGGACAATGTTTGCAACCTCAATGTTGACAAAACTTCCTGTTCAACCTAATGAGCATTGAGATTCTAGTTTAAAAATGCTACATTAATGTGCTATACTATATTCTTTCAGCTGATGAATATGTTTTGAGAGGGTGTATAGTCTGCGTGAGTTTGTGTTGCCACGGGGCTGCCGCAATCCTGAAAGTAAGTGAGAGTCTGCATGAGTGTCTGTACGGGAGAGAAATGCTGTGGTGGTGTACTGTGTCTTATACTACCTATAAAGATAGCACTTTTAAACCACAATGTCTCAAATGAAGGAAGTGTGTATGAGAGCGTGAGTTTGTGTGCTTGCGTCTGGGTATTTTTGTGTGTATATGTGTTTGCATGGATACATCCTGGCGGGGGTGTTTATACGTAGTGATCAACATCCATCATCAACAGCACCTCTATTTAGTTTCATCACCACACTCTCACATAGCAGTGGAGATGGGTAATGACTCACGTGTGTCCTCTGTTCCCCATGAATGTTCATATAAACCTGTTACCTCACCCCTGTTTCTTTATTTTAACCAGTGCTTTCATTGACCTATCCAAGCTCCACCCACAAATATGTTCCCTCACTCCTTTGTTGGGCAAAGTTTTGCTTTAACCTAATGATAAACCGTCCCAAGTGGACAGATTTGAAATTATTTGAGATTATTTTGCCTTCATGCTAACGTTAGCATGATCAGACACTCAAAACCACATTCAGTCTATTCAAAAAGAAAAAGATCCAAACTCCACACAGTAAGGACTCGGATCGGCCGGTCAGGGAATCAAACCCAGGTGATTCTTGCTTTAAGGCAACAGTGCTACCCATGTGCTTCAATTCAGTTGCTTGTTCAGTTGCTTGTTCAATGCAGTTCTTGTACAACCCGCTACTGCAACCATGGCTTTAATTTTTTTTCTTTCTCCTTGCAAAACAACCAATAAATATCCACCAGTTTAAAATATATTGTTTGTTTATCGTTATTGTAATATTGGTGTTTGTAGTACTGATAGAAGACTGCAGTTTCAAACTCTATAAAGAACATGTTTTTGGTTCACGGTAGGCATCCTGAAGAGTGCTTTAGATGTATTTTGATGCATCAAGGTGTTCGTATGAGTTATTTTTGCAGGCCAAGCTTTGATTAATGTTACATTGAGAGTTTTCCAGTATTTTAATATATAGAAAGGCATATAACAATTGCAATATGTGAATATGTCCATGTCATGCAGCCCAACTAAGATATCACTGAGTGGGTCCAAGCTACATGTTTTAGATTTATCTGAGACAGTGCCATTTACAAGGAATCAAGCAATGATGTCGCACTGGAGTGGAGAAAGCAGGTTGTATGACTGAGGCTGCAGTTTTGCAAGCCTGTGCACATTGATGTGTTAATCCATAATTCAGAGTAGATTATGATCTCCGGGCTCAGAGTGACTAATTACTGCAGATTGGTTTTACATATCCAATGATTGGGGGAAGACATGAGAAAAAGGAGCAAAGGAGAGAACGTGAGAGAGAAGATCCAGAGAGAGAGGGAAGGAGAAACAGGGTAGAGAGATGGATGCAAAGCAGAGAGAAAAGGAAGGAAAGTGTATGTGGAAGGAAAGTGTAGGAGAGATACAGAAAGGAAGCACTCTCCCCTCTCCTCTCTTTTTCTTTTTCTCAAGAGTAACAGAAGAGAGGGAGAAAGAAGGCTGACGCAGACGGAGCAAGCAAGAGAAAGAAACAGAGGGAAGGAAAGAGAGAAGAGCACAGGGAGAGGAAGATGCTTTTAGTGAGTACAGGATTCAGAGAGGATTCACAGCTGGTGTAAAGATGAGGAAAATATTCATTTTCAAATTGTGAGGCTCTCTGAAATGTATGCAAGCAGCACAGGCTGCTGAAAATTGGTTTGCGTATGTGTGTGTATATGACAGAGAGAGAGAGAGAGAGAGCGATGAGAGACGTTTTACTTTTTCATCCTCTAATGAATATGCCTGGGGGCAGCTGAAACGACTGTATCTTGCTCCTCTAAATGGATTTCTCCTCTTCTGCTCTCTCTCCCTCCTGATACTTCCAGCTTCTCTCTCTCTCTCTCCTCTTGTCTCTCTCTCTCTCTCTCTCTGCCTCAACATTGGGCAACTTGAGGCCAAAGGGGGAGAGGGGAATAGCGAGTACATTTGCAGGCCTGTGGGAGGCTAGCATTAACCTGTACTGTAGGGCCGACTGCATGACCGGACACTTTCCTTGTTTGCAGATATTGCACATCTATGCACAAACAAAAACCGAAGCAGTTTACACCTTGAAAAAGGGGCAAGGCACCTCAAGCTTGTGCCGATGAATCATTGATGATAGTCTTAGAGACATCAGAGTTGTTTCATCAGGGCAATTTTTTTTCTACTTAAATTAACGTCTCCCTCTTTGACCTAGAGAAAAAAGGCAGACTAACATTCATCTCTATCTCTATGCCCTTACGCTTACATGCCCTTACAGGGACACTTCATCCAACAAAGCTAACATTACAACACTCTCAATTAACAGCACACTTTAATGCTGTGTATTTCAACACTTTGTGTGTTATATTGGGCTAAATACTTGCTAAAAGTGATACAACAATAACCTTTTTATTTTATCCCCTTTGAAACAGTTCAGGTAGCAAGCAGTCAAACTCGCTGCAACTAGTAGCTAATGACTCATGCTTTAGCGTTACCACCTGTACAGGATTTTCCTGGATTGTCCTGG
The DNA here is from genome assembly GCA_034552555.1 of Semaprochilodus insignis. Lineage (NCBI taxonomy): Eukaryota > Metazoa > Chordata > Actinopteri > Characiformes > Prochilodontidae > Semaprochilodus > Semaprochilodus insignis. The sequence continues at coordinate 14,250 of JAVGWN010000299.1, forward strand.
AGTTAAGTTGTCTATTCAGGAAAAATTCAGGAAAAAAGAATTCCATTTCTGGACACAAATTATTCTGTGCATTTTCACAGTATTGCTTATGATGTTAAAATTACTGATTTATTTCTAATTAAACCGTTTATATATTTATATATACTATAGAAGAATAGGATGGATTTGTTCAGAAGATTCTCAGCATAAAAATGTGGTTAATTGTTTCAGAGGAGTGCCAGGTTGATGGCATGTTTAGGCAGAGGATTTGTAGCTGAACTGACAATCTATCTAGCTTAGACAGCATTGTGAGCACAGATACCAGTCTGATAAAAAAAATAAATAAATAAAGCCTGGGTGGAGGTCACAACTCTAATGCTAGCTGATCCCCACTAGCTTTGATAAGCCATGTTAGAATTTAGGGGTGAAATGTCCCTTCAAACACTGTTTGCCTTTCTCTCCAGAAGCAGCCACTTTCATCCCAAGAACAGTGACCATGGAATTAATACAATTAGAGCAGCTATGCGCCCCATTTTTGGTAAAAAAAAAAAAAAA
>JAVGWN010000300.1:0-14782 GCA_034552555.1 Semaprochilodus insignis
ATTATTATTATTATTATTATTATTATTATTATTATTATTGTTGTTGTTATTTCATGATTATTATTATTATTATTATTATTTTATTATTATTTTTTTTACTTATTCCCTTTTCACTTTCTCCATCTTTATCCGAGTGGCTTATTGTATATCTGGACTGGCAGTCTTTGTGTTTTGCGCAGTTCTGTGTATAAGAGTCTTTTCCAGCCTGTGTAGACATAGAGCAGTTGAATAATAAAGGTCTATCGGCTGTTGAGTAGAAGCGCAGGTTATATTGTTGTGTCTTGTGCTTTATGCTATTTATCGCTGATAGTTGGATGTAAAAGTTCAGTCAGAGCCGGTTTGAGGCGATTCTGCAGCGTGACAATGAACCTCTCACCACACACACACACTCGCCATGCTCTTTCAGACACGCTGCTGTCCCTCACGCACACACACACCAGTTTACCCACAGTTCTGTGCTCCGTGGCGGATTGATCAGCAGCATTGTGTCTCTCGCTCCATCCATTTTACACTTCACTGTTCATGAAAGGCTGCGGATACGCTGATCTACACGGTGGGGTGGAGGGGGTTGGGGGGGGGCGTGGGTGGAGGCAAGAGGGAATGAAAAGGATAGATGGAGAGAGAGAGACAAAGTGAGAAAAGAGTGAAAGAGAGGCAGAAAAAGAAAAGAACAAGATAGATAGGAGAGAAATAAGGGACAATTGAGAGAAAGAAAGAAAGGGAAAGCAAAGGGTAGGTGTTTCTAATAAAGTGGCCAGAGAGTGGTAGCACAGGGTGGGTGTTTCTAATAAANTGGAAGTACAAGGTAATGTTTCTAATAAAGTGGCCAGAGAGTGGAAGCACAGGGTTGGTGTGTCGTTTTCGATGGCTCAAGGGAGGCAGTCATGTAACAACACTGTGGATTAGCATAGCTAGCCTCTTATCTTAGCACTCCAAGAAGGCAACTTCCTTAGCATGTTTATTAAAGTCTGGGTGTATTTTGTGAGGTTCTGAAGACCACCACTGTGTCGTGCGTGTTTATAAAAAAAAAAAAAAATCAACAGTTAAAAATGGCTAAAAATATTTTGCTATGTTTCAGATGCTGTTTGCAAATATAATAGTTAAATTAGAGGACTCATTAGCACTGTTAGCTGATGATTATGTTTCTCTGCTTCTATAACCGATACAATCTGTTGATTTAGCATTGTTCTGATTGATTTGATTAATCTCCCTGATTGAGGCGATGCTTTTTCTGCTTCATTAGTACAAACTGCCACTTTTACCAACAATAGCGTTTCGTCTCCCTTTTGCCGTTGGAAATTGGCATCAGCTTGTTTGTTTTTCATGGACAAATCTCTATAATGAGGAGATAAAGTTTCTTTAGTTATTAAAGCAGTATTGCTCGACTTGCTGTAACTTCTGTCTTTTTCCTTTTTATCCACTTCATTGACCCAAATACTTTTATACTTATTATGCAACTCCAGACGGGGGCAACAAATCAAAACTTTATATGACACTTAAACATCAGCGCTTGTGTAACCCACCATTCATTAAGTCTTCAAAACCTGACGTCTTCTTTATGACATATCGACTAAATAAAGGCCTGTATACAGAGCGCTATTGAGCCGAAAATGATCCATATTGTGAAAGCGGACATTTGATCTGGCACATCAGAATCCACGTCAGTTTTTGGGTGTTCTGTTTCCATGCCCGCAAGGCTGCTCGTTTGGAAGGCCCGTCGTACGTGTTCCTGCGCGTTTTATCCACCAAAAAAAGGGCCCTGTTCGTTCTTGCTTTCTGATTATCTACACGTTAGATTTCCCTCATCCTCTTAGGGAGATACGAATCCAGGTGAGAGCGAAACTCCAAGTGAAATGAATTTCTTATGACGGTTGCTTTACCCAAGCAATCCTGATTATATCTAAGCTCCACAAAACCAGGGATGCTCATCAGTCTCATTCTGATCCAAGGTCATAATCTGCAGCTTTGTGTTTGCATCACAGCCTTTGCTGGAACCTATGTAGCCAGAACCTGCCCCCTGATGTAACTTTGTTAATTCTAGGCACTACTAGAGTGCCCGCACTTTGAGACCTAAGGTCGCGTAACGGTTCGTAATATGAGAAGTTCGAAGAGGTACAGAGGAGCGAGGCCGTTTAGAGCTTTATATGTCAGAAGGATAATTTTATACTCTATGCGGAATTTAACTGGTAGCCAATGTAAGTTAGATAAAACTGGGCTGATATGATCAAACTTTCTAGTTCTTGTAAGGACTCTAGCTGCAGCGTTTTGGACTAACTGGAGTTTGTTAATACTTTTGCCAGAACAACCAGAAAGCAGGGTATTACAATAATCCAGCTCTTGAAGTGATAAAGGCGTGAACTCGCTTTTCCGCATCCTGTAGGGACAGGGCATTTCTTAGTTTTGCAATATTGCCTAAATGTAGAAAAGCTATTCTAGTGATGTTAGTGATATGCAGGTCTGTTTCTCGTTGTTACTCCCACACCAACAGTTATCGGTTATCCTGTTCAACATTGTGTATAACTGTATACAATAAAAGCTGCTTTGTGACAACATATGTTGTTAAAGGCACTATATGAATAAATTTGACTTGATTCCACTTGACTAAGGTATTCTTACAGGAGAAAAATATTAATTACCTATACATTATTGTGTGTGTTCTATTTGCCTATGTTAAATAAATAAAGTTATGGCTTAAGAAGAGTAATCAGTGCTGATTGTTTAGTGACTGTGAGCAATTCATATAAAACCTCATCCGGTAAACACTGATCTAAAGTCAGTCGTACATCCTGAAGCCTGCAGACTAAAGATGCCACACAGTGTCACATAGCATGGCCAAACGTATGTGGATATCTTACCTAATTATAGAGTTCAAGTGTTTTAGCCATACCCATTGCTAACATGTATAAATCAACCACATATTCATGTGATGTTGATGGATGATGATGAAATAGTGGAAAATCTGAAGAAAAATAAAACACGCTGCATGTATCCCTCTGCCATCAACAGCTGTTAGTCACAAGTCTGGCTGTTATCACAAGTTATTACAGTGAGCAGGATTAGCCTTGTTTGGTAAAGTGCTATAATTTGAGTGATTATAGATGAGATCCCTGCTTTTTTATTTTAGTATGTATCTGCCATGAACTGCTGAATCTTTTTTTTGCAAACTGAAGACAAGGCTAACAGGTAAACAGGTAACAGGTAAATGGTGCTCATTTTAATCTAGTTCTTTAACGGCCGTTTCACATTCCTAACAATGAACTGAACCTTGTTAGACCATAAAAATGCAATTACAATCGGTGATGTATCTAGAACCTCCAGAGTTCATACAGCAGGCCTATATATATATAAATGATGATTCTATTAAATAAAAATCAAGTAAAAATTCCAGTCATTTATTTTTTCAGTTCTCAGAAGTCTTTAGGCCTCCTCTGAAGACCTAAAGAGTTGCTCACTGAATATCCTCCTATAGACATTTTGTTCTGTAGATATTTATTTCTGTAGATATGCTTGATATTTCTTTGGCTCCATTTGATGGTTCCATTTCATGTCATGTTGTGTGTGGTCTGTGCTGCTAAGGATAGCAGATATTTGTGTTGTTTTACACCTTTCCCAACTTATTAAAAGAAGTGTAGATGTTGAAACTGAAGCTCCTCTGAGAGCAGCTGACTCAACTGCAGGCCTCAGTGCTGATAAACAGCCTGCCTGTATGGCTGCAGTGCTGGAGCTTTAGCTGTTTGATTGAATCATGCAGTCAAACTGAACCTCATTACAGAAGCTATTAGTCTAGTAGAGGAGGAGACGAGCATTGACCATATTACTGTGGACATCAGTACTCCAGAGCTGTACAGCCCAACTGCATGCTAAACGCTAATACTAAAGTCTAAAGGCCATCTGAGAAAATGACTTAAAAACTATTTATCTCGACAGCAAGTATTTTAAAAATAAATAAAAAAATATAAATAAATAAAAACAATGAAGGAAGGTTGAATAAAACCATTTGATGGCTGGAGTCCAGTGAGAGATCAGGGTCCAAATCTGTGTTCTTCTAGCTGTATTTTTCTGTCCTACAGATTCATAACTTTAATGAAAGATAACACAATTTTGTTATGCTTCAGTGCATTAATGAATGTGTGATGAATGTATTTTTGTTCGATTGGAATATAGTGTTATCACTGCCAGAACACTTACTGGCCAGGTAAATAGTTTAAAACCTTTTTCATAGCTGCCAAAAGTTGAACAATACTGTAGGTCTTAATATTAACAGTTGTGCAAAATATTCAAATATATTTATAAAATAAAATAAAATTACTAAATAAATAAATTACTCCTAGGAACGCAGAAGTTCAGAATAATATTGGTACTGGAAGATATTTGCTTGAATAAAATACTTGATCAGATTGATACTTCAAAGCGATATACAGCAATTACTTATTGTTCTATGGCAGAGCAGAATTTTTAGACGTTGGGTTACTGTGCTAAAATATCTGCATTTTATTCATTTTAAAGCATTTGTAGTTCTACAGAAAGAAATGTTATATTTCTTCAGGCAGAGGTTTTGCTAATATTTACATTTTATTAATGTATCCGCATCAATGTCCAAAATACGACAAATAATGAGTCTCGGAATTAGCCCACAATTCCCCTTTTTGGTGTGCATGTTGGATATTTTTCGGTGTGTTTACCTGATGCTAACGGGTGAGATATTAGCTTCCATCACTTATAAGCTACATTTACATCAAGGCTCCAGTGTAAAACTGAACAAGGAAATTTTAGACACCAAACACGTCTTGTGTCATTTGGGGTAAGATGGGAAAAGAATAAGTTCGATTTTTGACTGAGTTCCGAGTCCTGCAGCTCCATCTTACCGTTTGATTTGATGACGATCACCACAGTGTGGTGGAGATGGTGTGTGTGTGTGTGTGTGTATGGTGAAGGTGGTCTGTGTTTGTGTGGTGAGGGTGATAAATATCTGTGTTGCTGTTCATCAGGCAGCTCTGCTGGATCAGTCATGGCTGCTGCCAGAAACGCTGAGACACAAGGTTAGACCAGAACACAACTGTAAATCCAATCAGCCTCCAGTTCAATTACCCTCACTGCTAATGTCAGAGAACTGGTCAGCTGCCTCTCTTTTTATTTGAGGAGGTAGCACTAAACAAAACTTAAATTCTAACTTTATAGGAGAGAGAAAACATTTTAACTCACAGGTTAACTTATAGGTTAAAAGGTTTACATTAAAGAAGGCTGTATTTCCAAGGTTTTGGACACATTCTACTGGCCCACTCATTGTGAAATTACAGCACAATGTAAAAGAAAGAAAACCCACACCAGCAGGAGCTTATTAATTTGTTGCAAATTAATTCTTCAGGGCAGTATATTTGGAACAGTAAGTACTTATTGAGCATTGTTCTTCTAATTTGTCAAACTCAACACTTTTAACAAAAGTTCTTTTAAAGACAGTGTAAACAGAAGTGACCAATGTCATGTGCCAACTGATCTGTCATTGTCTTTTATTTCATTTTCCTCATCTTAAACACAAGTGATAATTATCTTTAAATTGCAGTGGATAATCAGATCTCTTTTAGTTTCCCACAGTTGTGTTCCTTGGGGGAGGGCTTGTTAAAATGTTGGATCATGTTGTTGGCCGTAAAGCTCTTCTTTTCGATTCATTCTCTATTGTTTATTGTTAAGAAACTGTGGCATGCTCTTCTGTAATACCATCTAATATAGAGGAAATCAGTCAGAGCAGTCATTCAGAGCCTGAGGGGTGTGCATGTGTGAAGCTGATGTTTATTGACCCTCAGGCTTTTTCTTGGCAGGTAGGTTTTGGAGAAAGCATGTTTAGAGTTTCACCTGTAGGCGACTGCTTTGCAGCCATGAGAGATGAGTGTGTTAAACAGAGAACTCTGAGACCAACAGCGACCAAACGTACCTAAATACAGTCCTGTGCAAACGTCAGATACCACCCTCCGTTTCCGTAATTTCCCCACAAAACAGCTGATGAGTGCATTGAGTCTTTGTTGTTCTGTAGATATCTGTGAGAAGATTAGATATGAGATAATCCATTTGCATAACGAAGGAGAAAGTTAAAGAAGACTAAGAGACTTAGGGGGAGTTTCCAAAATGGGAGAAAACGGCACCACCAAAACTGTCCCCATCAGATAAACAGCAGTTAGAGCTTTCATCTTTGAGAGAGAGGAGAAAATCAAGCTCCACTCTTTCTTCAGATCTGAAACATCAACAGACGTTTCTGTCCATCTTTCCACTGTAAGAAGACGGCTCAGCACTATGGGTCTGAAATGGTCTGATATATGTAGCTGTCAAGAAGCTCCAGAGCCAAGACCTCAACAACGCTGAATGTGTGGGATTATTTTGGTTATGAGAAGCAGAATGTGCAGCCAACTTCTAAGACTGAACTTTGGTGGTGCAGAAAAAAATATCCCTCCAGATTCCTTTGAAAAACTAAAAGGAAGTCGCCAAAAAGACTGGAAGCTATAATCAGGGTGGATATATTAAATGCTAAAAAATACAATGTAAAATATAAGTTGACAAAAACAAACCGTAAACTATTGTATGTTTTATGTGGTTCATATTCCGTTCTCATTCTTGTCATTCCTCTGAACTCCACTGTACTGTTTAACCATGATTCACTCAGACATCTGTCGCACTGCTGCTGTAATTAAGAGCTTTAATGGCTTAAGGAGAGTAATCAGTGCTGATTGTTTTGTGATTGTAAGCAATTCATAAAAAACAGCATCCAGTAAACACTGATCTTAAGTCAGCTGTACATCATGAAGCCTGTAGACTAAAGACCACTGCTCATTGGATGCACTATGCCACATAGCATCGCATAGCATGGCCAAACATATGTGGACATCTTACCTTATAATAGAGTTCAAGTGTTTTAGCCACACCCATTGCTAACGAGTATAAAATCAACCTCTGTATTTTCACTCCATAGACAAACACAGGGAGTGGAATGGGTCAGGCTGAAGAGCTGAGTGACTTTAAATGTTGTAGACACCTACATGTGTTTTCTGAGTTTTAAATGCTGATTATGAAGAAAATAAAGTACCCTGCGTGTATCTCTCTGCCATCAACAGCTCAAGATCAACAACTTAGCATAAAACAATGTATCAGACAACAGGCAGTATTAACTTTCTGTGAGGGAGCTTCCTATTACCACCACTACTGTGAACAATTCTGACTTGGTGAGCTTCTCTAGAACAGGGCTTTTCATACCAAACCACTCTGTTATACACTAACTTTGAAAAATGGTCAGGATTCCACTTTAAGAGACACCTGTTGGGATCTTTGGAGTGTTAAAATCAGCTATGGTCAATTATGAAACACGCTATCAATTAAAACACCCACAAACATACAAGCATCTTTGAATAAAAAGTTGTACCCAGAAGGAATGAACCGACAGGAATGAAACTTGGTGGGTAGATTTGACACTGTCCAGCATGCGTAACTGTCCAGCATGAGTGACAACAACCACAATTGCAAACGTTCAGCGAGCAATGATGTCCTCCATGAGTCATTCTGTTACTGCCAGCACCATTCGCAGACGGCTGCACGACGCAGGACTACATGCACGCAGACCATTACGACCACTGGCCTTAACACCATGTCAACGTCACCAAAGACTGCAATTTTGTCATGGAGTGACTCAGAATGGCAGCGAGTCAACTTCAGTGACAAATCACACTTTTGTTTTGGTGGAGACGACCAACGAATCCATGTGTGGAGGCACCGTGTGTGGTCAGCACCAAGATGAAGGCTTTGCTGTCACATGTCGCACATTCAGAGGGCTTGATGTCACTCCACCTCCACCCCTACCGCACCACCTGCAGGAACTGTGTGAGAATATTCAAGCTGCATGGGATGGATTATCACAGGACACCTCTACAACGCCATGCGGAGACGTTAGCAAACATGGCCGACCGAAGCCATACTGAGAGACACTACTTCTGTATGTGTAGCTCAGTAAATATTGATCATAGCTGTCTAAATTTATCATCATGTATTGTCCCTGGTAACCTTTATCTTCCTTCCCAACAGCACTGCAATCATACACTTCCTTCTGGGTGCAACTATTCATTTGATGAGTGTACATAAATAAATATAAAGTTTGGTGTATTGTTTTTGTATTGTCTGTATTCCACTGCTGTGTAATAGTTCCTCCACTCATGCTTGTGTCAAAATAGTCAAATCACACTGATATTTAAGATTTCAGATTTAATCAGATTTTTTCCTAAACATATGTTATCTAATTAGATCACTGTATGTGTATTATTGTCCTCTGTTTCAATTAGCAGTTTCATCCCATATACCAGCGTATGTGATACACCTATACACCAGAGGAAACTAATAAACTGGAAGCAGAATCTACAGCCACCAGAGATGGCACTACTGCTCTCTAAATTTGCTGCCTCTACTTTCCAGAAACTTTAACTGTGTAGTGTTACTCCTTTACTTTGTTTCCTCCTCCTCCTTCTTCATCATCATCTTCTTCTTCTCTCTGTCTCTCTCCTCTCACTCTCGCATTTTAAACTTTTTTTCCTTTTCTCCCCTTCTGCCCATTACATTGGTTCTCTTTCCTTTTCTTTCATATACTCTCCCTCACTATCCCTTTCTCTCCCTTCAAGCCACTCATTCTCTCTCTCACACACACTCTGTCTCTCGCTTTCTTTCCCTCTCTCACTTTCATTCTGTTTATCTCTCTTTTCTGTCTTCCATTTCTCACTCACACTTTATTTTTTCAGTGTTTCTCTCCTTTAATGTCACTTTTCTTTCAGTTCTTTCCCCTCTTTCTTTTCCCTCTCACGCGTTCTCTCTCACTGTCTTTTAGTGACGTCACTCTCCTCCGCCCTCCTCTGTGTGAGCTAGGTAGAGAGAGAGAGAGAAAGAGAGAGTGATAGGGAGAGAGAAAGAGAGAGAAAGGCAATGCCAGAGCGCATGCGCGTATGTGTGTTTCCCCGTCGCTCGGCTCGCGCAGCTGCTCTCTCTTTCTCTCTCTCTCTCTCTCTCTCTCTCTCTCAGTCGCGCACACTCTCTTCCTCGCTCGCTCTGCGCGCGCGGTGAAATAAAGACATAAGGGGCTCGGGAACGAAACGCACGCACGCACGCACGCACACACACGCGCGCACACATTCTCTCCCACACACACACTTTCTCCGTCTCTCCCTCCCTCTCCCTCTCTCTCTCTCTCTCTCTCTCTCTCTCTCTCTCTCTCTCTCTCTCACTCACACACACACACACGCTCACGCACACACGAGAGCGCGCTGGGGAAAGACAGAACGAGAGAAAGCCCGATGCTCCTCGCGCTGCGCTCGCGGGTCCTGGACCCCGCGCTCGAGCTTTACGCAGGCATAAAAAACTACAACAACAACAAATAAACAGCACCAACTGTCGCAGCAGTGGAACAGAGACACAGATACACGACCAGGACAGAAAGATAGAGATTTTTGGGGGGGAATCGCGTGGATGTTCTGGCTCTTGTCTCGCGCTGTGTGGATGTAAAACCCCGGACCAGCGCGCGTGGACACCCCGAGGAGTGCGCGTGTTCCTCTGTTTCTGAAGTGTGTAGTACAGCAGCGATGGTGAGGTAAGACATCAGAAAGAACTTTCGCTGTTTTTATAGAAACACAAAAGAAACCCCCCTCTCTCTTTATACATCCCTTTATACCGCTATCCTCTTTCTCCATTCGCCTCTCTGTCCACGTCTGTCTGTCTATCATCCTTTCATCTCTATCCAAATGCACCTCTGTCCCTGTCCTCCTCTATCCATCTGTCTATACTTTCTCTCTGTATAATTTTCAGTATATGCATTTTTTTTATCTCTCCGTTATTCCCTTTCTCTGTCCATCACCATACCTCTGTTTCCATTCTCTGTTTGTCCCACGGTCTCTCTTTTTTTAATGAGCTTCTATAAGCCATTTCCTTCTTCATCCCCACTTCTCTATTCATTTCTGTGTTACTGTCTACCTGTCCTCCCCTGTGTTTTTCTGTACCTCTATAGATACCTCTCTCTCTATCTATCTATCTATATATGCACACCTCTTTTTACCCATTTCCCTCTCTTTCTCTCCTTACATCTGTCTTCCTTGTCTTTTTCCCCTTCTTGTTTCTACCCTTCTCCCCATGTCATTTGTTCTCTATCCCCTTATTTCTTGCACTCCCCCACTTTCCTTCTCTCTCTCTCTCTCTCTCTCTCTCTCTCTCTCTCTCTCTCTCTGTCCCTCTCTGTCCTTCTTCTCTGTAATGTCTGTAATGTGAGGTGTTTCCTGTCCTGAGAGGTCTCTGTGCTGCTGTTTGGGTATTTTGTAAGGAACACTGAGGTGTGACTGTCTTAAACTCGGAGCATGTGCAGGTCAGAGTGAGAGTGTGTGTGTGTGTGTGTGTGTGGTCTTTGCTGCTGGTGCTATTTTTCTTTCTCACGCTCAGTGTGTGCAGGCATACAGCTGTGCTATTTTAGTGGCACTCTTTGCTGGCTATTCTGGTATTGGCTTGTTTTGGGCTGATCAACTGTGCTGCACGAGCTGACCTGGGGATAATAATGTAATAATAATTCATCTGAAGTGTTGAGGAGTGCTTTTCTCTTCCCCTGTTTTTCAGAGCTGCTCCACTAGGGGGCACAAAACTGAATGCACAGCAATAGAAGGGAATTTACTTCTACTTAGAGGGAGAGAGTGAGGAGAGGTAGAGGGAGCGAATGAGTGAGACAGGAAAAGGTAGAGAGGCAGAGGGAATGAGAATGCTGTGTTCCTAAGTGTATCTCTCCTGCCTGCCTCAGTCACGTTCTTCTTCTTTTACTTTCCCTCTTTTCTTTTTCTCTCTCTTGCTCTCTCTCCATGTCTCCCTCTTTCTCTTTCCTTTTCTCTCATCTTTTTCTATTTCTCTATATCTCTATTTCTTTGCCTTCTTGGCTCTCCATCTCTCTTTCACTCTCTCTGATTTGCTGCTTCTGCCTCACTCTCTCCTCCGTCTCCATCACTTTCTTCCTCTCTCTTTATTCGTCTAATCTGTTTCTCTCTCCTATTTTTTCTCACATCTCTCCATTTATCTGTCTCTTGTTTTTTTTTTTTTTTTTTTCCCTGTCTCACTTCCTCTTGTTCTGCATTTCTTTCTTCCATCACTTTCTCCCTGTCTGTCTTTCTCCTTGTAACCCTAACCCCCAACTGTTTTTCTCTCTCCCACTCTCTCTTCTATTCATTCTTTCCATTCTCTGTTTCTCTGTCTGTACTCTATCAGAATGGGTTATGGTGACAAAGGCAGTTGTTCAGTGAGGTGTTGATGTTAAGAATAGGACCTAAGCGCTCCGTAAACGTGTGTGTATGTCCAAGCTTAATGGCACAGTGAAGTGTTCTGCATTTTGGGTTCCGTCAGCACTTCCACTCCACTGACCCCACAGCGTTCCTGTGTTCTGTCATGTGTGCTCTGCAATCTGATGTTCGAACAATTAACGCCTGGGAAACGCCTTCGATTTCCAATCCTGCTGCAGAGACTCTGCAGAAAACATCCTGCTGAAGACAAGAACATGATTGTACATGGTGGGGTTGGGTTTTTTTTACTGGGGGTGTTGTGATCAGGATAAGCGCTTGCACTGATGATCTTTAACACTGATCCCAGGTCAGCTACAGCTCAGTGTTTCTCAGAAGATGGCAAACAAACAAATGCATATCTATATTGGTCCAAAAATGTATTTGAAAGTTTGTGCCATAATTAAAAATATAATTAAATTTTTATGCAGTCAAATTATTAACATGTACACAAGGTCATTCAGAGTGGTTTGGTGCAAAATGCTTCATTGTAGGGAAACTTACAGAGCCAGAATTGTTCACAGTGATGGTGAAAGGAACCAGACATCTACCTTTGAAAGTTCCCTCTGACAACATCATTACCTGCATGCAGCGATTATGAATATGCTGCCTGATGTCTAAGACCTTGTTTTACCATAGTTTCTGATTTAACCCACCCGATTCCTGGGAGATGGATTGTGGTGCCGATTGCTGATACTACTCACGATGAAAGTGCAAGGTCCAAGTGGTGGGCAGAGTGCTGGACAGTTGTTCCATCGAACGCCAATTCACTTTCCCCCTAAAGGAAAGGTTGACCTGCGCATGCCAGGTATTGACTGTAGTGGTGAGTTGTTCCGCCAATAGTAAAGTGACTGTGCTCTTGAAGACGCAAACACCCACCCCACAGCGACATGGAAGCCTGTGATGTGGCATGAGAAATTTGGGGTGGCATCTAGTTTGGAGGTCTGGGGTCAGATTTCGGGGGAAAAGTGACTACTCCGGCAATCCACACCACCCCTAAACAACCAAGCAGGCCAGTGAAATGATACACACATGATCCAACTTGTAAAGGACTTCATAATTATGTGATAGACAGGATTCTCTCTTTTCTGTATAGACTGCTACTGAGAATTGCAGGCAGTCTATCTGTGTAGTGAGCAGTAGTGGAGGTGGTGCTGTTATAGCCTGCTGGGAAAATAGGGAGTATTCTGACTCTATGGGCTTAGAGAGAGGTCATTAGAGAGTGGAGAGACAGAGAGAGAGAGTAGACAGAGACAAAAGGATATAATATACAGCAGACAAACAATAGAAATGATAGGGAGAAAACCAAGACAAGTGTAGAGGAAAGAGAGCAAATGATGAATAGAGAGAGGAGGAGATAGAGAGACCTAATTGTTTAACATAGAATGCATGAGTAAAAGAGTAGTACTGCCACACTAGTGGAATATTCTGGAGCAAACTGCCTAGATGTCTTAAAGTCCTGTGTCTACAAACGTCAGCAGAGTTCTATAAATGTACCGCCTTGAACGAGTTCTTGGCCAAATGACTGTATAATATTTTTGAAATGTCGCCTTGCTTGCTTAGCCCACCTCTGTCCTGTAGAGTATACATGTTTTTGTCTCACAAGCCTTTTGCTCACAGTCTACTCTCCCCGACCCCTGCCCAGCATTTTTTCCTCTGCTATTTGAACATTATTTCCCACAGATTATCCATGCTCTCCTGCGGAGGGTTGGAATACCATTGCATCAAAGTCAAGCACAAAGCCCTTAAATCCCTCATGCTAACCAAAAAAAACCAGCACTGACTTCACACAAAACACTGCTATCCTCACACTCAAACCACTCTCAACCTCTTATAAGAAAAACTAGCACTAACGTTTTACAAAAAATAGTGCTAGCATCACAAACCATATACCTCTGCATAGAAGTCCATGCTTACTGCACACACACACACACACACACACACACACACACACACACACACACACACACTCTGGCACTATTCGTATTTGTGCTAACCTGGCACTACACGTATTTGTGCTAACCTGGCACACAGAGGCCCAGAATGTCAGCCTAGGTGTGAATCACTGTGGGTGCTGTCTAAAAAGAAGAGAGAAAAAAGTAAAGTATAGGGAGCGAAAGATGAAAAAACGAGAGAGAGAGAGACGGAGAGACAGAGAGAGGGAATGTTAAAACTGTTTGTAGAATATTTGTGGAGGTGTGACTCAGTGTTGTGGAATGCGAGGGCTGCGGCCTCCGTTACATGAATGGAGGAAAAGATCAAGAGTTAGTCTGTAGGAAGGAAAGAAGGAGAGACGGAGAGAGAGGGAGAGAAAAACTTTGACTTTGAAAGCCCTTTATCGAACCATTACAGCTGTGATGATCAGAGAAAAACCAAACAAGAGAACAATTACCTCTCTCTCTCTCTCTCTCCCTCTCTTATCTCTCTCTCTCTCTCTCTCTTTGCCTCTCTGTCCTCTCTTCTGTCTCTGTCCCTCTTTCCTTCTCTGTTTTCTGACCTTCCTTTTGTTGCTCCATATAACTCTCTTTGTCTATTTCTCTGCCCTCTGTACCTCATATTTTTCTCTTACCCCATCACACTTTTCACTTTCGGTCCTCCATTTCTCCCTTTCCCCATTCTCTCTCCTGCACCTACATCCATTTTTCTCTTCCTGTCTGTCTAATCTCTAATCATGCTGTAAACTGCCTCTTTTATAGACAGTGAGCTGAATCCCCCTACTCTGGTCCTGGATCAGTTGTTTCTGCTTGATTCCTGGTTTTTCAGCTTTACAGTAAAGCGTCTGAGCTGATCTCAGACCGGTGTTTAAAGTGTGCGCCCTCCTGCAGTTGTTCTGAGAAGCTGTAGAGGTCATGATGATTAGAGCGGAAACAGTGAAGGGTCACGCTTCATAAAAACAGTCTTACTGGAGAATGGAGAAGAGCAGGATTTTACACAGCAGTGAAGAATAGAGGACACCACAATAGAGGAGTACAGAGGAGTAATTCTCATCCCTCCTCTACTCTTCTCTTCTCTTCTCTCCTTTCTCTTTTCTCCTTTCTCTTCTCTCCTCTTCTCTTCTCTTCTCTTCTCTTCTCTTCTCTCCTTTCTCTTCTCTTCTCTTCTCTTCTTTCTTGTTTCTGTCTTTCTGTCCTTGTAGTCAGTATTCTCACCATTCGTATTTTCATTTTGCAGCTATTTTCTTAATTGTCGTGAATAATTTGCGCTCTCTCTCTCTCTCTCTCTCTCTCTCTCTCTCTCTCTCTCTCTCTCAGCATTAATTCTCTCTTGTATTGATTATCAGGTCACCCCTCTTTTTGCTTCTTTTCTTTATTAACCTCCTCCTTCAATTAAATTTATCTTCACCCTCTTTCCCCATCTTATTTCTTTCCTTTGTCTTTTTGCGATTGTGTGTATAAAAGAGACAGAAAGACAGTTTTTTTTTTTCCCTCATATTGTTTAGTGGTTAAGAATGTAGACAGGGT
>JAVGWN010000301.1:0-14773 GCA_034552555.1 Semaprochilodus insignis
CCTGTTGTCATCAATCATTTTGACATTTACTGGGTTGTAATACTACTACAATCCATTTTAGTTTTTAGGGACCAAAATAAAATAAATAAATGTTTATCTGATTTAAAACCGGAATTGGACTGAAAAGAGATACAGGGATTTCCAAGATCACATCCAGGATCAAACAGATGATCAGATCAAAGCTGATATCAGCTTTTAATTTTGACTTTGAATGCATGATATCACAGATGGAACTGCTTTCTGATTTTCATGTTGGGATTATAATCAGAAATCGTTTGGTCGTTACTTACACGGACCATTTATCATCTGTATGTTCACCTCCTTCATCTGAACACAGCAACATTCTGAACATCTGTGTTTCTCATTTCTATCTGTTCATCTTTCATTCTGAGATCAGACTCTGATGATGATGTTGAGTTTATGTAGAGTGAGCTTCTGGAATACTTACACTCTTTCACTCTTACTGTACACTCCTCTGTTGTGTCTCCATTGGTGACCTGACACAGATAATATCCTTCATCTGACCCTCTGCAGTCTCTGATCTGTAAGGAGACGTTTCCTCTCTGCAGCTCCTGAGTGAACAGACTCACTCTGCCCTTGTGTGTTTCAGAGCTCCCCTCTGTCACCTGCCTGTTCTTATAGAGACAAACACAGTCCGTCTCCTTAAACCACCTGATCTCCATGTTAACAGCACTGAGTTCAGGAGACAGGTGACAGGAGAGAGTGACCACAGAGGGAGACTGATACTCCCCATCACGTGGTCCAGTGAGTGTAAAGTGCTCTGTGTAGAAACACACACACATTAATAGCTGTAGGTCGTGTGTCTCCACAGTAAAAATAAACTCTCTGATAGAATATTATTTAATGATGTTCACAGTAAAACCTTTTGTAGCTTCTGGAAGTTTAACTTACTGTTACTTGCAGTCGCCATCTTTATCTCTCTACCTCCTCCTACAGACTCACACTAATACAGTCCTACAGAGAGAGAGAGAGAGAGAGACAGATACAGAGAAAGAGAACGACATAGAGAGAGAGATAGACAGAAAGAGAGACAGAGAGGGGGAAAGAGACAGAGAGAGAGAGAGAAAGAGAGAGAGAGAAATACAGGAAGAAAGCAGAGAGAGAGAGAGAGAGAGAGAGACAAACAGACAGAGACAAAGAGAGTGAGCACAACAGAGAGAGACAGAGAGAGACAGAGAGAGATAGACAGACAGAGAGAGAGAAAGAGTGAGCGAGAAAGAGAGAGGTATACTCATTGTAAACAATCATGGATGTTTACAGTGGTGTTTATGAGGATTAGTATGATGCTAACTGCTCTTACCTCGGCTGTTCTTCATATAGTCATGTCGCTGCTTTAGGTGAAATATGTCCACATATTAAAGCAGTTCATATCAGGTTTATATCTTATAACAGGAGATCCATAATAATAAGACCGAGTTTAAACTCTACACTAATCTTACACACCGCTCTCCATTTCAGCGTCCAGAGCGGAAGAAGCAGCAGCTACTTTCACTTTCACCTTCATTCTGCGTTTCTGCGTCAGTCTAGGTTGCCAAATTGTTATGAGGATTTACAGCACAAAAATTTCCTTCCATAACATTATTAATCAGAAATAGACAGGGGTGCATTTCCCGTACAACGATGGAGGTTAGCACTGAACTAACGTGGTACGATGTATCATTAAAGATGTATTCAGCCTGACTTTCACAGCAGGAAACGTGTTAAAACTCACAAACTGGCAAGATTATGCCAAAATATGATAGTTGTGACCGAAATCACATAATGAATACAGTATGTTGGCAACCCATATTTATTCATATTGTAATAATCCAACAATAATATTAATAGAATCAGAGAACTGGTGGTAAAAGCAGCAGTCTGCCACCTCTTACTCCTGATGAGGAGAGGTTTTTGGCCATCCTAGGCCCAGAAGTGCTGGATGGAGTCCCAGGTGGCATAGATGTCTGGGAGGTGTGCATGGGCCCCTGCTATCTGATCTCCAGGGCCCTTCAACATCAGGCACTGCCACACTGAGCACCATAACATCTCTCATCCCCCCACATGGCCCCTAAACACTGGGCACTCCCTGGCATGGTCATCAGGCCCTCAGGGCTGCAGTGTCCCCTGCCCCCCCATAATCCCCTCAGTCTGGGAGCTCCTCTACCCATCTTGCTGCCTCTCCACAGCAGCCCTCACACACCCAGGCCCGTCGTCGCAGAAAAATCCATGTAGCTCTTCATGCAGTGAAGAGCTCCTCAAGTCTGAGGGAGAAAAAATATCTGTTCTGAGTGGAGATGTGAACGTAAGATAATATTGCTATTTATTTGCATTACATTATATACTGGTAGCATAAACAGCAACGTTTTTTCTTTAACAGACCCTGAGTGATCCTTCCTGCATCCCCGTCCCTTCTACCCATTTTATTTATTTTTCTGTTTTTTTCCCTTGTCCTAGTCATGGGAGGTGGATGTATTCTGGCCATGTAGCTATAATGTCATGTTCATGTACTATTGCTGCAACACAAAACCATAACACGGTGCTCAGGAAACAACAGCTGTTAATCCTTTAATCAGCATTTGTCTCTCTTGTTCCTCTTATTAAAATGCACACAGTTTATTTCATAATGGTCAAAAACATCAGGTCTAAATAACAGAACACATGATGAGGTATTAAAAGGTCTTAAGTGATGACTGGGTATTAATACTAGGTATATATTTTGAAAAGGTATTAAAAACATATCTGGAATAATGGCTAATTTAAATAGCCTAAACATTTCATGCAGAAGGAGGTGACTTTGAGGGCTGCTGGCTCTTAGGAGACAGTGGCTACCCTTTGCGTCCCTGCCTGCTTACACCCATCGAGCAGCCCAACACTGAGGCAGAGGAGAGATACAACAGCGCTCACATGAGAACTCGAGCTGTCATGGAGAGAGCCATAGGGTTGTGGAAGCAACGTTTCCTGTGTTTAAGCAAGTCTGCTGGTGGCCTGCAACTGAACCACACAAAAGGCTGTGCTGTGGTGGTATTTACAGCGCTACTGCACAACACTGTCTACTTTTAATTTTAAACCCTTTTTAAATTTACTTTTAATGAGCATTATGAAAAGTAATGAGATAATGCTGGAAGAGCACAGCCTGTCTAATGCTACACAGCTAACACACACATGGATTATAGTTATATTATTCAACGAATGCAGCTATAATTACAAACAAAGAAATACACTGAGAGGTGCGTGGGGAACTACATGTTCAAAGCATCTGACAATATAAATGTTCATACCAGGAGTTTGATGTAAATTTTCAGCTTACTGACACGTTTGCTGGCATCCTGCGTCATCGATGACGTGGTCACCAGGAAATAAGCTTCTAACCACAGGTCTACAGGTGTAGTTCCAACTACTTAACGACCGTGTTTGCGAACGTTCAGTGGAACTACGGTTTTGGGAAACACCTGTGTCGCTTAACGATGGTTCAGACTATGTAAGTTACCAACGTGGTTACCTCCATAGTTTGAACCATGGTTTTGGGAAACACTTGCGTCGCAGCTGTATCGTTCCAACTATGTAAGCTGCTACCGTAGTTAGCAACTATGGTTTTGGGAAACGCACCCCTGGAGAGTGAACACAGGACTGAGCGGTGGGACAGATTTACTCATATGTGTGATTAGAAATGCTGAACTAATCAACATGAATTCAGTGGTGTATGTACCATCCTGAGGATTGTTTACAGTGAGGTTTGTGTAAAAGCCTGGAGACCCCACAGCGCAACTCAGTCAGTAGGGTAATATAGAAACAGGAAGCTGTACGATTGTAGCATTGCTAATGTTTACATGGGCTGAGTGGGAACAATCTACCAATCGAAGGACCGGTTTGCTTGTGTTTCCAGTTCATTTCCTTACTCCCAGCATTCCAAACACCCATTTTTTCCCACCCACCTGCCATGTGCCCTCTTCCATACTGTAAAAAAGCAGCATTTGTATGTCCACATTTTAAACCTTATTGTTCAGCAATAAATTGGAAAAGAATGTAAACTTATGAATTATAATTAAGTAGAAAGTGAGGAATCAGGCTAATAACACACCCCTGCAATACCATCTGCCATCAAGTCAACCTGCCTCAATCGCAAACCCTGTGAAAATCTTGCAGCACAAAACATACAGTAGACCATAACACATCATAACTCAGATCTCACATGAACAAGCATTTCTAATTCCTACTAACATCTATAGATGTGCCAGAATTATGCTGACGATGTGTTGCTATTATTCTAGCCTGTAAATGAATTTCATCCACTCAAACCGGTGGATCTTTGAATGGCTGAATATGGACTTGTGCCTAATTGCTTTTGTACTGCTCTGGTTTCTGTGGGATGTGCGCTGACATGTCCTGTGAGAAAGTAATATATAAACTATTAATGTACAAAAACACATGATTTAATTAATGTACACAGTTTACATGAGGCTCATGTTTCAATAAATGTCAGTCATGTTTGTTATGGGTGTTCTTTTAATATAAACCAGTGTAATCTATGGTCTAGCTTGCAATTTTCTTCCTATGATTAAACGAAGCACTATAGAAATGTGGTACTGGTTTTAGTTGGAGTAAATAAAACAGATACATTAGTTCATTAACAAAAATGCCAAAAAGGATATTCTATAGCACTATGTAATGTAATAAAGATGAAAAGCTGTAAATTAATTATTTAAAATAATTCTTAATGACATTTTAATTCCATTTTGTGGCCACATATGTTGCATCTTCATTTATTTATTTATTTATTTTTGCAGTACGCCATTTTTCTGTAGCCACGTTATCAGTTTTAGCTGTCTCTTCTTTGTTTCCCCTATTTCAGTTTACCTTCTTAGCTCATACACTAACAGTCATAGGAACAATGATTCCCGAAAACGGGTGCGCTGTATTAAATCTGGCGCCAACTTCGGTTAATCGGTCACTTTAAATTTGAGAACTGTATTGGACAGTGCCTGAAATTAGTCAAACTGGCTAGCCATTGATATGTTTAACTACAAAAAGGGGATACACCCTCTTCCCCCCTACTTACTTGGATACTGACCATAATCTACCACAGACCCACACAGTACAAGTATATATTGACTCTGTACCTGCTCACTGTTTCACTCTGTAGATTATAGAGTTTAAATGATCTTTATTTTACTGAGCATTTAGTCTAAATTCTCTTCACCTTCAGCAGCTGCCGACAGACGAGATCGAGTAAACCCGGAAACCCTCCATCACGTCTGATATGATTGGCTTACAACTTACAGGAGGTCGGATATGATTGGACGAATGGGGGTTTCTACTTTTCGCCTTGAGTCAGAGGCAGCCCTGCAACCTTGCAGCAGCAGCGCCTCCCTCAGGTTGCACCCCGCTATTACAGTGTATTGTGAAGGAGAATAAACTGAGGATGATTTGAACTAATAACGTGGGAAAAGGGTGGCTAAATAGCATTTAAAGCCACTCTAAAACTGACCTAGGGACTACTATGGTGAGCTAAAAAATAATTAGATGAGCTCTGCTCTGATTGGCTGGTTTACAGCGAGACACCACGTGATCACCACACAGGAAAAACACGTCCAAATAGACACAGGCAGGAAAAACCGCTCCGTTGTGATGTCATTGAGCGAGCCGGGGAGAACCGTAGGAGTCGCAAGAGATCAGTTAGAGGGGTTCCCACGGTTTGTAGAGCTGGGACCAGTTAGAGGAGTTGGGACCAGTTAGAAGAGGTGGTGGAGGGAGAAAAGGTAAGTGAAAGTGATATAAGTGAAGTGAACTTTGGGAGTTGCTGGACTGTAGAAATCCACCTGGTCACAGTTAGATCAGTTATCAGGCCTGTCCTGCTTGAGCTGTTGTAACTCAACATGAAGACTTGATGAAACACAAAAGCCACCTGATCTGATGCAGTGTAACATGATCACAGTAGGACATTAGGAACCTCCTAAATGAGCTCCTGCAGGACTGATGCTGAACACTTACATTTACAGCCAACAGCAATGTGGCTCAGCTGTTAACATAAGTGTATAAGAATGATACACACAATGGAAGGAAGGTCAGAGGGGAAGACAACACCAGTAAAACAATATGTAAATAGATGAAACCAGGAGCCAAAGGGGGGAAATGAGTTCTACTTTCCCATTGTACCTTAAAGGTAAAGATAATTACTGTATTTCTACGGTGTATCTATGTTAAAACAGTACTTTTCATAATAATAATGTTCAGTATGGATGCAAAACTCCACCACATATGTGCCTTGCCCCCCACTCCTGTTGGTGATAATAATAATAATAATAATAATAATAATAATAATAATATATAAGAAATAGTAACAGTACTACACAAAAACTAAATTAAAAAAAAACAAAAAAAACAATACTGATAACAGTAATAACAGTGTGATTTGATTTCTGCTACATACTCAGTAAAGAAGTTCAGTTTTATTCTCCATTACAATGAAAGTTGTATCATTTCTCTTTCAGAATCTCAGTAAAATATCTCAGTAATAATAAAAGTGATGATGATTAAACAGAAAGAGAAAGGACTATTAACTGTTATGGAATATTAACAAATGATGATTCTACAGAAATTTGTGTTGAAAATGATGCGACAGGGACAGACAGGGAAGATTAGCACTTTTTTCTGTTTTAACTGCATATAAAATATTTAGCAATAAACTTGGATGGGCTTAGGGACTTATACTCTAGATGTCTTTTTTAAATAAGCTCATTTCCAGATTTCCAGCTCTCATCTTTGTATTGATTTGTTAAGTTCTGCCCCCACTTGATTTACTTCATTAGTTAATTGATTTGATAAATGAAAATTTGGACAATAAATACAATTTATACTGGCCTTCCACAAGGTGAGGTTTGGGAATGGTTAAAGTAAATAATGGAAGGCCATGTGTTACTGTGGTTTTATCAAAGGTAAGGGTGTATAAGGCATGATGCAAAGCTAGAAATACATATAAACAACAGTCTTTATTTTGCCTAATGAGTTTTTTTTTTTGATTACTATATAACCAACATTGTGATATCCAGTCTTTTATTACATGTCTACAATAATCAACTTGCAAAATTCTAATGGACCCCTTACTTCGTGAGTTATTAGCTCCTAAAATTCTCTATTTTTATTGCAGTACCCTCTTTTGCCATGGCGCTCTTGGGCTGTAGATCACATATTTGGAATTATGGGGAATAGAACATAGCTATAGCTGGAACTAGAAGCACCAGACCAGCATGGAACAGGCATAGATGCACTTATTGCAAGCCTAAAACTCAGAAATGTTGGTTGGCATGTCAAAACATACAACATATCTGACTTTGATAATCCTAGGGTAAAAGATTGAGGACATACGGACCTTAGAGGACTCAGGTATTAGGCAGAAGCCGAAGAGGCATGAGCATGTCTGCCAAAGGTAAGGCAAGGACACAGGAGCACAAAACTTGGAAATGTTGATTGGGCTGTCAAAACATACAACATATCCAAGTTTTGTGCCCCTAGGATCAACAGCCAAGAAGATACTGCCCTTACAGGGCTTGGACCATAGGCAGAGCCCTAAGAATGGTGTTAACCCAGGGAATGTAAAATCGCAGGAGTACAAAATTCAAATGTGTCTTTCGTGGGCATGGCACATAAAACATATCCAAATTTGGGGGTCCTAGGCTCAGTGGTTATGGAGAAACAGGCCCGACATTGCTTAGGCTTAAGGTAGACCCCTAAAAACCTGTAATCGCAGCCATAGGTGTCATAGGTGATCATAGATGAAATCACAGGGGCAGAAAACTCAGATATGTTGTTCAGGTCATGAAAGCATACAACATATTAAATAAAAAAAATTATGTTAATGCAGGTTATGAAGGGAACGCAAGGCAGCAGGAGCATGAAACTCGGTTATGTCAGTAAATTGCTGAAGCCACATGGCCAAGTCCTAAAAAGTGTATCCGTATCCATCCACCGAAAAGGTGACATCACAGGGACACGAAACTCGCAAATGTCTGTCAAGCTGTCAGGACAGACAACATTTCAAAGTTTGGTGATCCTAAGCTCAGCGGTTATGGAAAAACAGGCCGGAAATCACTTAAAACCTATATATGTATATAAAATTGGCCAATTCCAAAAATGCAATACCAATTCCAAAAGAAATATATATTATATTTACCCCTAAATAATAAAAAGAAAATAATAATGAACTTTATTCCAAAAGTGTAATCCCAATTCCAAAAAACTGATATTTGCCCCAATTACTCAAAAAAAATCCAGATTCCAGAAATGCAATCCCAATTCCAAAGAAATGACATTTGACCCTATCCAAAAGTGTTATTCCAATTCCAAAGAAACTATTTGCCCCTAATAATTCCAAAAAAAATCCAGATTCCAAAAGTGTTATCCCAATTCCAAAGAAACTATTTGCCCCTAATAATTCCAAAAAAATCCAGATTCCAAAAGTGTAATCCCAATTCCAAAACAATTATATTTGCTCATAATATTTCCAAAGCATATTCCTGATTGCAAAAGTGTAATTATATAGTGTAACTATATATATTTGCCTGATATTTCCCATATCATTAAAAAATAAAAGGTTGTCATTCAAAACATGTTATCTCAATTAAAAAATAAAAAAGAGGTACCTAAACTTTTTACAGAATATTTAAATCCAAGATCATAATTGGCATATTTGTTTTCTAATTTTCCCTATTACTAATCCTGAAAGTTTATCCTAGGACCTTGAGGCTTGGAAGGAGGTGTTTCATGACATGTTTCATTGGAGTGCCAGCTCCCTGATTGGGAGGCAATCTCAAGCCCCTCGGTGCGTTTATGGTGTTGTTGGTGTCAGATGGTCAGAACCACTTATTCGGAGGGTAATATTTTATATTTCATACATGCTTTCTTATCTGTTCAATAAAAAAAACAGGGATTCAGGTCATATACTTGGAAATGCAGTCTACACCAATATTTACAATTCTCACAACATTCACTCATTTGTCCTAAAGATATCACTTCTACACAGTGTTACTTCTGACTTCTGCAGAGTGTAGTGAGAAGCCAATATCACATGAACAGAAGAAAACATTTGGAATGTACTAAAAATCCCTGAATTCCAAAGTCCCAAACTGCAGATGGTTAGGAACAAAAATCTTTAAATAAGAGCGCACAACAAAAACCACCCTGAAATATTTGGACCTCAGTAGCAATAACTTTCAGGATTCAAAACTGCAGCTACTCTGTCCTGGCCTGATGAATCCACACTTGAAACTAGAGATTGTCAGGTCAGCAAGAACTTCAAACTCAACTGACAATTCTGCAAATATGTTGTGTTGTCTGTCTGCCAACTGATTGTGTGGAATCTTAACTGGGATCAGTTTTGAAACTAGATAAATCCTCCCAGGAACAGTTGAACCTCGGTAACAATGATCTGCTGGATTCAGGAGTGGAGCCTGTCTTTGCAGGACTGCTGAGATCACATTCTGAACTCGAGATTCTCAAGTCAACAAGAACAAAAACTCAACTGACTATACTGCACAAACTCTTGTGTTCTTTGTCTGCAGACTGGCTTTGTATAATATTAGGAAAAAGACCTTCAGATAGATAGGAACAAGGATCATTGATTTGGAATAGAACAATAAAAATCCCAAAGTACAAATCAAAATTTCAGATGGGATAGGAACAAGGATCATTGATTAGAAATGTAACAAAAAACATCCTAGTAAAAAAAATCAAGATTAGGAATGTGCCAAAGAAATCCCCAAATTTCAAAGTCCAGATGGTTAAGAAAAAAATCTTTTAGGAATGTACCATAGAAATAATTTATTTTCAAGATCAGAATAGCAATCTAGGGGAATAGGGAAAAAACACATTCATTTGGAACACTAATCAAATTCCAAGAAATATCTCTGAAAAGCGCCACCAGCTGGCCAGGCAAGAATTGAATCTATTAATGAATTGATTATTTTTTGCTTACTATATAACCTCCTAAAAAACAGCTAATTTGTGATATCCAGTCTCATATGTGGGGCAGTGGTCGAAGTAGTAGGCTGGAGCCTTGTGACTGGAGGTTCACAGGTTTAATTCCCTGAACTGACCTGAACGACTGAAGTGCACCTAACCCTGAACTGCTCTCTGGGCATGATTAAGCATGATGCAAAGCTAAAAATACGTATAAACAGGTTTTCCTTTGTCTAGTGAGGAAATTTTGGTTTACCATACAACAACCTAATGAGTAGCCCTTGAGCAAGGAAGCTAACCCGGAACTGTTCCCTGGGCTGTCCACCACTCCAGGTAAGTGTCCTCACTGCCCCTTGTGTGTGTTCACTAGTGTGTGTGTATGCGAGTGTTTCACTTCACTGATGGATCAAATGCAGTAGACACATTCCAAATTCTATCAGTGCTTGATTTTATTTTTTGTCATGTTTTATCTGTCATATCCAAAAAGCCATAAGACCCCCTGCGTTACTGCGGTTTTCAACAACGCAAAGCAGAACAAAATTTCCTCTAGGACTTTTTCAGCAGCAGCGCTCATTTCTCAAAAACAGCAGCATAAACTCTCCCAAATAGAGATGACAGTTAATTCTGTTCATTCAGACATGCTAAGTCTAAACACACTTCAACTTTTCAAGAAATTTTGTAAAACACATTAAAAAAGCAAGAATTTATAATTTATTATTTTTTTGGAATCTTCATTTCACACAAAAATACAATGAAAAGACTTTTGATGCCCAGTGGACTCTAGAGCAGTGGAGCCGTCATCACGCTTCTTCAAGCTGTTATAGCTGCAAAGGGTGGGCCGACATCATATTAAACCCTATGGACTAAGCATGGGATGTCACTCAAGTTCATAAGCATGTGAAGGCAGTCGAGTGAATATTTTGGAAATATGGTGTATGAATAACCAGGATTTAAAATTATTAAAACTTTCTGAAGGTGTAACAAAGCCAAAGCAAAGTCATTATATATGTCTACGATAATGACCAGTTTAATTAAACGCAGAACATACGGGCAATTATAAAGCAACTACAGTCTCACCTTCTCAGTGTCTCAGTGGAGATCTCTGGGGTGAGAAACCTCTCACTGTGAAGTAAAATGATAAGGATGTAAATGCAGTAAAATAACAGCAATACTTTTAACACAAATGAACCAGCAGTGCTTTACACAACTCCATCTGACGCTTGCCATTGCAACTGGTGATATTTGGCTTGCATGCAGGTGCTTGGCCATGGAACGTGTCCCACTTACTGTAGCGGTACAAGACCATAAGAGGGTGATTATCATCTGACTGGATAGATTAGAGGACTACCAACTAAAGTTTTAAACAAGTTTAATTTCAGATATCAAGGTGTTTTCTTCTCACTGTCAGTGATTGGCTCAGTCAGTAAAAATTACACACTCAAACTCAGGAGAGACAGCTTCAATATTTACTACAAAAGTTGCATGACAGGAAAGTAACACTCAAATGATTAAAGTGATTAAGTAATACTAATGAGTATATGGATTAACTAATGAAAACAACACATCTCTACTAACCTTGTGGGGGAATGGTACCTTTAGGTATCCTGAATCACTTAGTTATCAAAATGGGAAGGGAATTTGGACTGCGTTGTCGGCATCAAACTCTGAACTTACGAATGTTTAAAAGCCTCACTCTCTTGTTGACAGCATTAGGGACACCTTGGTCAGGTCACACGAAAGCCTTGAGTTGTGTGAAGAGGGGTCTCTGGCGGTGGTTGGTCTCTGGGGGACAGGGCGTTTCTCAACGTTGCAACGAGATGGCTTGGAAAGTTCAGAATTCAANNTGTACCAGACTCACAGTGGCTTAACTAACAAACAAAATGTGCGAAAACAAAGACAAACAATCAAGTCAACTATCTAATAGGAAGTCTCAAGCGAGGTTAGTCTTTATAGGCATTTAATCTTAACTGTGATAGGATTGACTCTTAGCTGATCTTCCAATCTTAGATCAAGTTTTGAAAGTCATAACTTTGGATTGGAGAGTAGTACAGAGGCATTCTTGGGATCACTCTGATCCGTAACCAAGAAAAAAAATCTTTACTGACACTGGTGGAGTGATGTTAAATCCAGATACCGTTGTAGTACATTTTTGATCTCCCATAATCTGCATTCCTGAGGAGGGGTGTGTGTGTGTGCGTGTGTGGGTGATAACCCCTCTTTATTGTCCATACCGTGGGATTCATTTGTTAAAGGGCTATTAGAAAGGTCGGTGGTGGTAAAACGGTTGGGCAAGAGGCCTGTGTCTTATGACAAGGTAGCTAAACATTAGAGTACTCAGACGTGCTGGCAGCAGCAAAAAAAAGGGAACTTTGAAACGGTTCAGGCTCAAAAGGACAATGACACAAGCTGGTTCACTGTTTATCCTACACTTACACTGTGTTACACTCGTTACAGTCCATTTCCACCACTGCTCTTGGTGCACTTGTGTTTCATCATAGTATTTAAATGCTTGAAACTCTTTCCACAGTCTGAGCAGTGATACAGCTTCTCTCCTGTGTGAACGCTTTGGTGTCGTTGGAGATGACTATGACGATTAAAAGTCTTTCCACACTGTGAGCAGGGATACGGCTTTTCTCCTGTGTGAATGAACTGGTGTTGTTGGAGAGTACTCTGTCGATTAAAACTCTTCCCACAGTCTGAGCAGTGATATGGCCTATCTCCTGTGTGAATGCGTTTGTGACGATACAGCAGGCCGTAATAAGCAAAACTCTTCCCACACTCTGAGCAGTGATAGCGCTTCTCCCCTGTGTGAACGTACTGGTGTTCTTGGAGATGACTCAGTCTATTAAAACTCTTCCCACATTCTGAGCAGTGATACGGCTTCTCTCCTGTGTGAATGCGCTGGTGTCGTTGGAGATAACTCTGTTGCTTAAAACTCTTCCCACACTCTGAGCAGTAATAAGGTTTCTCTCCTGTGTGAATGCGCTGGTGTCGTTGGAGATGACTCTGTTGCTTAAAGGTCTGCCCACACTCTGAGCAGTAATAAGGTTTCTCTCCTGTGTGAATGCGCTGGTGTCGTTGGAGATGACTCTGTTGCTTAAAGCTCTGCCCACACTCTGAGCAGTAATAAGGTTTCTCTCCTGTGTGAATGCGCTGGTGTTGTTGGAGAGCACCGTCATGACTAAAACTCTTCTCACACTCTGTGCAGTGATACGGCTTCTCTCCTGTGTGAATGCGCTGGTGTATTTTGAGGGCACTCAGTCGATAAAAACTACTTCCACACTCCGAGCAGTAATGATTTCTCTTTTTGTCTTGACTGTGTTTCTGTATTTCTCTGTGAGATGCCTCCATGTGGGTTGTACCAGATGACAATGGCTCAATATCGGAATGTCTTTTGGATGCCATATTCTTATACATCATCTGCTTCAGCAACTAAACATTCCTCTTGGTAGATGTCACAATGTCATGACATGTTTAAGGAATCACATTTAATCTGGGTAGGAATGTGCAGGAAAGACTTCAAATGGAACGTCATTTATTTCTGGAAGAAAAAAAAAAAACTCAATTAGCAACATGACAAAAGCAGTCTGATCCACATGGTTAATACGCCACATACATAAACTGACACAAAATGTAACAACAGAAGAAACTTCCATGTGATGTTGAAAAGTAAATCACCTAATCAGTCTTCAAACAGACATTTACACAACTGAAGCACTGTCATTATACAGTTGTATAATGTCTGTACTTAATTAATTCCTTTTGATTGGTTTACTGCAAACAGCTGAAGCTAAAAATGCTATTTGGATAGAGTAGACCCTTCTTACTCTACTATAGAACTATAGAACTATAGTGTCTGGAGCAGTAAAGTATATTGCATGCTGTTTGGGTTTGGTACATTATACCTGTTTGAAATTAGATGTGGGGGTTTGGGAGGAGGTGCTTGATGACATATCAGAGCACCAGACCCTTAGGAGGGAGGGAATAGGAAGGAGCTATAGCTGGGACTTGAAGCATCAGACCAGCATGGAACAGGCACGGGTGCACTCATCTTGACCACAAAACTTAGATATGTTGGTCGGGATGTCGAACATAAAACATACCCGAGTTTGATGATCCTAGGGTCAAAGATCAAGGGCATATGGACCTTAGAGCAAATGCCTAAGAGGCATGACTATGTCTGCCAAAAGGATGGCGAGTACACAGGAGCACAAAACTGAACTATACTGGTCCGGCTGTCACAACATAAAACATATCGGAGGTTGGTGCCCCTAGGGTTAAAGATCAAGGAGATAAAGTCCTTGAAGTGCTTGGACCATAGGGAAAGTCCTAAAAATGGTTTTAACCCAGGTCACAAAGGGAATGTATAATCGCAGGAGTACAAAACTCGAACACGCCATTCAGAGGCATGGCACATAAATCATATCCAAATTTGAAGATCCTCAATGTTGATGGAGAAATAGACCTGACGTCACTTAAACCTCAGGTAGATCTCTAAAAACCTGTAATTGTAGCCATCCAAAGGGAAGGTGAAATCACAGGGGGAGGAAACTCAGATATATTGGTCAGGACGTTGGCACATACGTTGGCCAGTACAACATATCCCAGTTTGGTGTTCCAAGGCCTAAAAATTATAGAGAAATGACTGAAATTGCTTAAATTGCTTAAGACGCATGGCCTAATACAACATATCTGAGTTTGATGGTCCTAGGGTCAAAGTTACAGCACTGATGCAGTAGGCAGAAGCATTAAAACCAAATAAAGTAGAACTTGCCACACTGAACTCTAACAACATAACAATCCCATTCACAAACAATAGAAT
>JAVGWN010000302.1:0-14771 GCA_034552555.1 Semaprochilodus insignis
GTCTAAATCATACTGATTATGTATTTGGTATTGATTACAGATAATGTTCCAATCACGCTGATTATGTATTTGGTATTGATTATAGACAATGTCCTAATCATACTGATTATGTATTTGGTATTGATTACAGATAATGTCCTAATCATACTGATTATGCAATTGTTATTCAATTGAGATATTAGACCAGCCAAACTTCTCAGTGAATTTTGCAATGATTATAGATAATGTATAACAGTATTGATTATGGGTTTAGTATTGATCATAGATAGTGTTTCAACTATATTGATTATGGATTTGGTATTGATTCTAGATCATGGTTACACTGAGTATGGATGTTTGTTTGTTTGTATATATACATTATGTATTTGTATAGATAATGTTTTTAAAAAATGCATTATTAATGTTTCAATCATATTGATTATGGATGTTTGTGTATATATATATATATATATATATATATATATATATATATATATATATACATATATATATATATACACACATATACATATATATGTATACATACTGATGACATTCAGTATTTTTGGGACCATTGTCTATAATCAATCCTAAATCCATAATCAATTTTATTACAACACTATTTAAACTACACACAGTATATATATAATGGATTATTAGTAATAATAATATTGATTATGGGTTTAGTATTGATTATAGTATTGTATTATTTCCTATATAGGTATAGGGTTTAAATGATTCTCTGATGATTGCTTTCTGCTTTTGTTTATACTTGGCATAGCGTCCCAGCGGTTTCGGAAACAGGCATGCTCTACTAGAGATGAGGGGCAAGTTTCACCCTTTCACCCTTAGCCAAACTTTACTGCCAAAGTGCAATGCTTGTGAAGGGCTGAAGGGTCAAGAAGGCAATACAGTACATACAGTATAAAGAAGGCAAGGAGGTGAGTTCTTATAGACACAGGAAAAGAGCTGAATTACTTTTCCCATTAAACCGGCCTCGTCTTTGGGATCACGTTATATGGCTAACTGAGAAATCCTGCTTTGTGGAACACCCCCATGGTGAACCATTCACACCGTTGAGGCTTTTTATCTGCCCTACTCACAACTTTCTCTCCTCTCTCTACAAGATAATAGCACATCTCACTCGCTTCTCTGTCTCTTTGTACACGTCCTCTCTTTGTTTCCATCATTTAGTGTTGTCTGTGTGTCTAAGCCACACTAAGCATCTCTGCAGTGCAGAATACAAAGCACAGTAACAGCAACACAACACATCATTGTGTATTATAAACACAGCCAGTAGTAAATCTGTGCTAATCTCACCAGCCTGGTGGTCTCCAGCGTTACCTCAGATTATAATCCCATCATCCCAATTGTCACAATTATGTCATCGTTTTCTGTGTATCTGTTTTTGCTCCCCCCATCCTGGTTGTAGTTTCATGTGTGAACAGCAGGTGGCGGCGTTTCGCAAGAATTGGCAGCCGGGGACATTTCCAAAAGCGCCTCCGTTCAGTGCGGTCGTACCTTCGCAGCAGGTACGATGAAATTTTGATGCGTGTAATTTAATTCAGCCGTTTAAAACCCGAGAAGAGCGACTCCGCAGCGACCTCACGGCCGGACACGCATTTCGTCACTAGAATTACGCCTGGGTCATTCGCGTCGTCGCCTTAATCGTTATCGGTATTACTGTTTTACGCGTTTGACCCAACGACACAGTTTGTTGCCATGACGCGTGTTTTCACGTTTTACGCGCAGAGCCACCGCACCAGCGGCCAGGGTTCAGTTTTGCCGGACCACACTGTCGTGTAACCTGTGCTTTGGCTGCTTCGTTCGCATTCGCGGACCTTCTTCATCTTGAGTTGTATGGAGTTGCATTTGCACGGACAAAGGGATAGAACAGAAACGACGCTGAGCGGTAAGAGTGCGCACGAGATGTGGTGCGTATTTGCGCCTTTTTGAAGCCAACTTGCCGTTTGCGTGTCGTGTCGTGTCGTCTGCACACACACACATACGCTCCACTATGAATTGTTTCGCTTTTACTATCAGCGTCATGTTTGTTGTAGTACGCGATCTGCGCTCGATTAGTCTCGCCTTGATGCGCGCTGAGACAGGAGCACTAACCGTAAACTGAATGCGCGTCCGGACGCTTGGAAATTAGGACCGTTTTCGGGCACTGCCATCGCGAAAAAAGCACCCCCCAGGACAGTTGGGGGTCTTCCCCGCGCACGACAAGCTTTTTCCGCCAGGTGTGAGGCTTTGAAACCGTCAGTTTTGTCGAGGAACCGAGCTGCAGGCACCGTATAGGCTGCTGCTGCTGTTTTGCCGCCTCTCCAACTTATTTCCGTGTGCGCTGAACGGAAAGGAGTGAAATAGACGCCTGAACTGCGCAGAATCTCCTCAAACCCTGCACTTTTGCGTCTTTAACGGTGGAGGAGGAATGTTGGGAGCCGTGTAGGAAGTCTGGGCGTCCTACAAGACGGAGGAGAAGGAAAGCAGGTCAGTAAACGCAACTTATTCCAGATCGAACTTTTTGATGTAGGTGCGCACTGCAGGTGCGCAACCGCTATTCAGAGTTGTGGACGGTCAGTAAGCAGAGAACACGGTCTGACCGGGTTGTTGGAGTTGTAGCAGCTCGTCTGGGCCGGGGTGCGTGCTTTTGAGCGGCACCTGCTCGTGTGTTTGGCGGGTTAGGTAACTCGGCCGGACGGGTAAGCCGCTAGACGCAGCAGCAGTTTTAGACGGGTTTGGCTCTGAGCTTTCACTTCCTCTCGCCTTATGGTGAAAGGGCGTTTGCACTGAGTGAACTAGAAAAGGCCAGACGCAGCACTTAAAGAGGGGTCTCGGATAATACATGGACACATCAGGACAATTAAAGCATTAAGACTGTTAACACGGTCAGTTAGAGTGCCCAGTTTTGGAGAACTGTTCTCCCTCACAGTCATTTAGAGTGGGTTGTTTGTTTGTTTCGCGCGCCGTGTTGGAGAAACTTACCGAGAATTTGTTTACAGTGGTTTTGAAGGTAACCAGACATCTGAAGAGGTTAAAGGGGAAGTGCACCAATTCCCACCATTTTGTCCATGATTTAGTGGGTAAGATGTAAACCAAGTCATGCAGAGTGGCTTAGTATTAAGTGCTCCATTTAGGAGAAACTGAGTCAGAATTTGTTCACAGTGGTTTTGATGGTAACCAGACGTCTAATAAGGTTAAAGGGGAAGTTTACTGGTTCTGACTATTTTGTCCATGATTTAGTGGGTAAGACATGCACAGTGGCTTAGAACTATATAAAGTTCTTCGTTTTTGGGGAAACTTGTCAATTTTGAATTTGTTTACAGTGTTTTTGATAATAACCAGACATCTGAAGAGGTTAAAGGGGAAGTCTATATTTTATTTTCATAATTTCTGCATAATTGAACAGTTAAGATGTAAACCAAGTCACGCAGATTGGTTTAGTGTGACGTGCTCCTTTTTGGAGAAACTCAGAATTTATGTACAGTGGTGGTGATAGAAACCAGACGTCCAAATAGGTTAAAGGGGAACTCCACCTTTATTTCATAGCTTCGGAATAATTCAATGGTTGACATGTAAACAAAGTCGTTCTGAGCGGGTTTGGCGTGAAATGCTCCGCTCTAGAGAAACTTGCAGCGTCAGAATTTGTTGACAGTGGTGGTGATGGTAACCAGACATCTAAAGAGTTTAAAGGGGGACTCCAGTTTGAGATATTAGCAAAGTCATTCAGAGTGGGTGCCGAGTCAGAATTGTTCAAGGTGGTGGTGATAGGAACCGGACATCCACCTCTAAAAAGCTCCCTCACAGTCACAAAATGGATTGTTTAGTGCCCTGTTTTGGAGAACCATGTTGAGTCAGAATTTGTTCACAGTGGTGGTAATGGTAACCAGACGTCTGAGGAGTTTAAAGGGGAACTCCACCAATTTTTCTATTTTTTTTTCCCTCCATGATTTAAAGCTTAAAATGTAAACAGTCATGCAGAGTGGCTTGGTACTGTATGATGTACTCCATTTTGGAGAGACTCCATTTTGGAGTCAGAATTTGTTCACAGTGGTGGTGATGGTAACCAGACACCTGAAGAGTTTAAAGGGGGACTCCAGTTTGAGATGTTAGCAATCAGTAAGAAATGTGTCGTTGAGGCATCCAGAATCAGAATTGATCACAGTCGTGTTTATGGGAACCAGACGCCGTTTAGGCTTCCAGAGTCAGAATTAATCGCAGTGGTGTTGATGGGAACCAGACGTCCACCTCTAAAATCTCCCTCACAGAAAACTGTTATGAACACGCTGCCTGATGCAGTAGTTTGGTGACAACGTTATGACCTAAAACATCTTGTTAATCTAATTATTTTGATTGACTTGGTGGAGGGACACATGCCGGAGTCAAAATAGTCCCCAACAGAAACGTATTATGTATTATTTTACGGTTTTACCATCATCAACATTCCGTATCAAACTTGCTGGTGGTTTTGATAGTAAATGTCTATATGTGTGCTGTAGACATGGTGACCCCTGGTTCCCGTCACCACCACTGCGAAGAACATCTCTACAGGCGGCCAGTTCCCTGTGAATGGCGCATCTTGATGAGCTTGTTTTGCAGAAATGGTCGGGACATGAGTAATGGACAGTATGTCCAAGCGTTTGTGGACACCTGCTCGTCCAGTGTCGAAGTGAAGAGTAATAAGAGGAAGTTTGTGCCTCGTTTCCTGCAGTGACAGCCTCCACTCACAGGAAGGCTTTACATTAGATGTTGAACATTGCTGTGTGGATTTGATTGAGCATTAGTGTGGTCAGGTACTGTTGTTGGAACATTGTCGTGTGGATTTGATTGAGCATTAGTGTGGTCAGGTACTGTTGTTGGAACATTGCCGTGTGGATTTGATTGAGCATTAATGCAGTCAGGTACTGATGTTGGAACATTGCCGTGTGGATTTGACTGAGAATTAGTGAAGTCAGGTACTGATGTTGGAACATTGCTGTGTGGATTTGATTGAGCATTAGTGCGGTCAGGTACTGATGTTGGTACATTGCTGTGTTGATTTGATTGAATATTNACTGATGTTGGAACATTGCCGTGTGGATTTGATTGAGCATTAGTGCAGTCAGGTACTGATGTTGGAACATTGCTGTGTAGATTTGATTGAATATTAGTGAGCTCAGGTACTGATGTTGGAACATTGCCGTGTGGATTTGATCGAGCATAAGTGCGGTCAGGTACTGATATTGGATGATCAGTTCTGGATCACTCCAGGTCAGCCCAAAGGTAATAGATGGAGCTCCATCATTCCAGGGAATGCCGCTGCTACAGTGTTTTTTGGGGGGGTGCTTGGTGTTGCGCATGGTGTCCCTAGGCCCAGGTGCAGCTGCTCCAGTGTCTGATTGTATCGGTCAGTGTTTTGCTATGGAGAATACACATGCGTGTATCAGCTATAGGTAACTGAATTGACTGGTTATAAGGGGCGCCTGGACACTTTTGGACATGTGCATGGTGAGCGAATGGCTAGCTAGTTGCTAATAGCTCCATGCTATACACCCCTTCCCTCCTCTCACGCAGCAGGTTCAGCTGAGAGCTGGGTTGTGTATTGGTGTTTTTTCACGTATGCATTTTATTGTTTTATGAGCATGTTGTGGATGTCGTCTGCACTCAAGGAACACTTGACTATCGTGTGATTGACTGAGTCAGACTGGAAAAAGCAGCAAAGCGCACTGCGCCAGTTTCCCAGCAGCAGAACTGAGTGGCTGGTTTAAAGGGATAGTTTGCTCACTTCTACATCATTATCCTTACCAACGTCGAGACTGTTTGGTGTCTGAAGTTTGTTTCTTCACTTTCACACTGAAGCTACAAGGCTAATGTGGCTAACGAGTAGGCCTGTGGTTATTATCAGGGGTGGGAATCACAGAAGGACCCGCAATGCCATATAATCGCGATGCTGTTTTACAGCTGAGCACTGCGATATCAGATACCGCAAGTTACCTGTACTACTGCTTTTCAGTAGTACAGGTAACTTCTCCTGTTGGGAAGGAAGATAAAGGTGACCAGGATCAATAATTGATGATAAATTTAGACTGATATGATCAATATTTATTGAGCTACACATACAGAAGCCTGTCTCTCAGTATGGCGTCGGGCCACCATGTTTGCTAACCCAACATGCCAGACGTCTCAGCATGGAGTTGTAGTGGTTCCTACTGGTGTCCTGTGATAATCCATCCCATGCAGCTTGAATATCTACAGTTCCTGCAGATGGTGCGGTAGGGGTGGAGGTGGAGTGACACCAGGCCTTCTGGACGTGTGACTCATGATAACAAACCGCTCATCTTAGTGCTGACCATGGTGCCTCCACACACGAATTCGCTGGTTGTCTTCCCCAAGACAAAAGTGGGA
This sequence comes from Semaprochilodus insignis, assembly GCA_034552555.1. Classification (NCBI taxonomy): domain Eukaryota; kingdom Metazoa; phylum Chordata; class Actinopteri; order Characiformes; family Prochilodontidae; genus Semaprochilodus; species Semaprochilodus insignis. The sequence continues at coordinate 6,367 of JAVGWN010000302.1, forward strand.
TTCATCACTGAACATGACCCGCTGCCGTTCTGAGTGACTCCATGACAGTCTGGCATGACAGTAGACCTGATTCACATAGCTAGAAGCTGTAGGAGAGCCATCTGTTAAACGTCCTGCCTGGATGCTGTTTGGCGGCTGTTATTATGCTTTGCAACTGAACTCAAGACCCCTAAGGAGGCCCCAGGTAACTGAGCTAATGTCCCGCAGTTGTGAGGAAGCCACAGCTCTGTCTGCATGTGTGTAAACCCCGAGCGCAGTGGCTCAGCCTGCTGCTGTAAGAGGAGGGTGATGGCCACTGGACATGGATGTGTGATGACAGACTGAAGAAGGTCGGGGCAGGGAGGGGCCAGCTGCCTCTCAACACAGCCCACTTGACGGCTCTCTGTGTAGGGTACTTCAAACTGTGCGTCCAGCTGTGTTCAGAAAGCAGGAACAATAAATGATGATACATTTGGACTGATATGATCAATATTTATTGAGCTACACGTACAGAAGCAGTGTCTCTCAGTATGGCGTCGGGCTAACGCAACACACCAGACGTTTCGGTATGGAGCTGTAGAGGTTCCTAATGGTGTCTTGTGATAATCCATCCCATGCAGCTTGAATATCCTCACACAGTTCCTGCAGATGGTGCGGTAGGGGTGGAGGTGGAGTGACACCAGACCTTCTGGATGTGTGACTGTTCATCTTGGTGCTGACCACAGTGCCTCCACACACGGATTCGTTGGTCGTCTCCACCAAGACAAAAGCGGGACTCGTCACTGAAGATGACCCGCTGCCATTCTGAGTCACTCCGTGACGGTCTGGCACGACACCATTGCAATCTTTGGTGACGCTGGCGTGGTGTTAAGGACAGTCGTCGTAACGGTCTGCGTGCAGCCGTCTGCTGATAGTGCTGGCACTAACAGGATGACTCATGGAGGACGTCACTGCTCGCTGAATGTCTGCAATTGTGGCTGTTGGGTCAGTCAGGTACAGCGATAAGGCCCGTCCTTGCTTACATCACGTGCACAGCCGAGCATGAAACTTGAATCATTTGCATGTCTCACAATGTCAAACCTACCCACCAAGTTTCATTCCTGTCAGTTGATTCCTTCTGGGTGCAGCTGTTTGTGCAGCTACTGTTTTGATGACGAGTGTATTAAAGAGAACTGGTTCATGTGACATGTCAGAAATGCTGAATATGGGCTGTTTTTGCAGCATGGTTTCTGTATATGGCCTGTACGAACTGGGTAGTGAAAGACATGTGCATTTTAACCACAGCACTGACGGCTGTGTTTGTCAGTGTTGTACTTTAATAGAGTCTTCTTTCATTGATAGACTCTTTATTAATCGAGTGTTTTGTTGTGATTTGTTGTTCTAGTAAACGGTCCGTTATTATTGCAGTAGTTGCGGACGAGCTTCCTGTGCTTTTGTTAGGAGACTTGTTTCAAGTGCACGAGGCAGGCACATGCTTATGTAGCTAAATGCACGAGACTGATCTCTTCCTGCTTTGCCGCGCTGCGTTTCCTCTGTGTCTGAAGTGCTTTTTTGCAGGGCTGTAGAGCAGCAGCAGCAGCATCACCTGCAACAAAAATGACACAGCCATATGCAGGAAAACCCGTCTGACAGTTTCAGTCCTGCTCTCAAACTGCCGTCTGGCTCACAAACACACACTCATTGTTTCCTCCCTGCAGTTCGTCTTGTCAGCACACTTTACTGTACGTTTCAGTGATGTTTATTAAATCCCATCACCGACAAACACTCATCACTCAGAGGTGTATTATACCTACAGTTACACAAGTGACTGATCGCAGTAAAAGAGGGTGAGGGGAGAGCCAGGAGCCAATCGGCTAGTCATGCGAATGTTTTTTGGGGAAGTTTAAACTTGTAATGTGTGTGAGATCTTTGTCTGGCTGTAAGCCGTGCTTTACAGCTAACTGGTGTGCAGGGTCTTTATTTGGTTTTGCTCATACCTGTGCAACTGTTTAGATCATGTATGCACAAGTGGGACTAGGTTAAAAATGGAAAACCATGAAAGACTAGACTGACCAAAGACATCTACTCATACATACGTGTGTGTGTGTGTGTGTGTGTGTGTGTGTGTGTGTGTGTGTGTGTGTGTGTGTGTGTGTGTGTGTGTGTGTGTGTGTGTAGTTGCACCCAGAAGGAAGTGTGGGATTGCAGTGCTGTTGGGAAGGAAGATAAAGATTACCAGGAACAATAAATGATGATAAATTTAGACTGATATGATCAATATTTATTCAGCTACACATACAGAAGTAGTGTCTCTCAGTATGGTGTTGGGCCGCCATGTTTGCTATAGCAATTATATATGCATATAAAAGAGTATATAGAGATGGATAGATTGATATGTATGTATGTATGTATGTCTGTGTGTATGTATGTACGTTCGTGTACGTTCGTGTGTGTGTAAATTGCCATAACTGCACTTGTTTGGTTTAATGGTATTTCTCCTGAAAATGCTTTTTCCTTGTTTAATAATGTACTCCTTAGATAATTTCCTTGCTGTTGGAGCAAAACCTCATATCTCTATTTTTATTTATTATTTCAGTTTTTTGACTTAATTGTAAATACCTGTTCCCCTTAATGTTGTGTGTAAATGTCATGATGGATGGAGCAAAAGAAATGGCCCAAAATACTATATAAATAAAACATGCATACCTGCGGGGTGTGAGTGACGGGATCCATAGATTGGGAAGAGGTGGTACAGTGCAGGGAATGTCTCATTTCATGTGTGGAAAATGGCTCCAAAGCAGATGTTAATGATTGGCTAAAAGGAGTGACTGTATTTGGGCGTGCCAAAGACCATAATGTGAAGGAAGTAGCCAAATCTGCAGGTGTGTGGAAGCGTACGGTCATACGGGTCTACCAGCAGTGGCTAAAATCCCAGTCTACAGGGAATTCTCCTTGGAATTGTGCCAGGGAAGGCATCCACCAAATCTGGTCCAACTGACCAATTCTTTGATGGAAGAGTGGTGAAAACTGATGTGGCCTACATCCAGAAACTTGTCCAGTACATGCCAAAATGAATCACAGCTGGTGCTCGTGGAGGTATTACATGCTATTATGTACATTTCAGTCACAGGGGGCTCATTTTTGGGGTCCAGTGAGCTTGTATACATACAGTGTATAAGAGCTTGTCGTTTGTTTAGTTGGGAACCTCCAGGAGGTAAGGCAACCAGCCTTGTGACCAGAGGGTCACCGGTTTGATTCCCTGAACTGATAGTAATGACTGAAGTGCCTTTGAGCAAGGCACCTAACCTCCAACGGCTCCCCGGGTGCCGTGGATAGGGCTGCCCACTGCTCCAGGCAAGTGTGCTAACTGCCCCCTAGTGTGTATGTATGTGGGTGCTTCACTTCACAGATGGGTTAAATGTGGAAGACGAATTCCTCTGTGTGCGAACAGAAATGGCTCATAAACGCTCTACTCTCTGAGAATGACTGACCCCACCTAGAGTGCATTGGACTGACTCCTCTCCAGCCTTATGACATCACCCCCTATCGACAGTGGTGCCCTACGTCTAGAGGACCTTGGCGTACAAGTCCTAACAGTCAGGGCTCCCTTGAAGTTGTTGCTTTAACAGTGTCATAGCATAATGAGCCAAAATACAGCGTTTTTAACCACAGTTATTTATATGGCAAGCATCCGCTAACGTAGCATGACTGTGATATAGAATCAGCAATCAATCCGTGCTAATAAAGCAATGGAACGGCCCTGAAGATGGTGACAGGGAACCCCCACCGCCCCCCCCGCAGAGGGGATGGCAAGTCCATGTGCATGACAGCTTGTTAAACAGGCGGATTGCTGTGAAAAAGTAGTTGTTATTGTTCTGTAAGAGATGTCTCATGGTTGCAGGTTCCAAGCCACTCCAGCCTGTGTGCCGCTGACACTGTGCTCTTATCATGTGGGCCATCTGCTCGACCTCTGCTGCTGTTAAGCTGTGGTGAAACTGTAATAGAGATTTCAGGCTGGCGTGTGCCGTGTGCATTATTACCAGCTAAACTGATAGCGCTGGCGCTAGAGCGGTGTTTACGCTTGTATCGAGATCACAGTCATGTGTATAAAGGGTGCCGTGGTCTATTTTCAGCAGTGTGTATGTTTGATATGGCTTTATTGCCGCTCATACAGCCGCACGTGTGCGTTTCTGCACGTTTGCGGAGCGTGGGTCGATCAGCTGCTTTTTGACGAGGCCGTGTTGGAAAGACTAAGACGAGTCTCAGCTCGACGCACGCAGACACGGGAGGTTTATGCGCTGCCAAAAGGCTTAATCACCGCTCGCTGATGGCTCTGTATGCGGCTTTGCTTAATCTCGGTGTGAAATAAAGTTTCTCTTTTTCAAGGAGACTTTTTCGAGCAAGAGGTTCACACAGAGGGAGTCTGCAGAGGTCTTGCTTTCTCACGTCAGGCAGACGGAGAGGTTCCAAACCTTAATTATGGACGTGAAAATATGTTGTCAGGATATTCACCACAATGTTGGGTCAGTTGGAACAGACCAAAAAATGGTGGTGCCACCTTAAAAAAATTCTGTAGTACGTACAACATGAATCTGTGGAATGAGTTTTGCTTGTTGTTGCTTGGTGGTGGTGTTGCTTGGTGTTGCTTGGTGTTGTTGTTGTTGTTGTTGTTGTTTATTAATAAAGCTTGAAATACTACAGGATAGTGGAGAAGCATCAGTGGTAAACAATCATTGGCTGTATCCAAAATGGTACACTACTATACTGCACACTGCATAGTACAGTAGTATGTACTGCACACTGAATACGCCCCCTGTGTGTAGTATACTAATACAGTCACATGACCAGTTACCTCACATTTACCTCAGAGCTGTTATTACTGTATCCACTGTTTAGAGCTAGCTGCTGCTAACGCTGCTCAGTTCACCTGAAATACGTTTAGCCTAGCTGTTAGCTACCCTCGGCTATTTCACTCTAAAACCGATCCTCTAAAGCGAGTTCATCTTTTATTAATCTTCAGACCTGTATATTTAACTTTCTGAGGCTCGTTCTGATGAAAACATACCCCACTACAATCACTACACCCACATTTACACTCAGAGGTGGCTGTGTTTTGCTCCCCAGTGTTACCCGCCACCATTTTCTCTGGCTGAAGCAGGCTGAGAGCTGGTGAGGCCGTGGCGCATGATGGGAGGCAGTACACCATGAAGATAGCTCCCCCTGTACACTAGAACCTCTGACTGGAGTAGAACACCATCTGAGGATCTTCAGTGCACCAGAGATTTACAGCTTGGTCATGTACTGCAGACTACATACTACTTTTAGGTAGAGTTAGTACGTGAGTAGTATGTAGTGTGCCATTTCGAATACAGCCATTGTCTTTTGCAAGTAGCATAAAATGCGTTCCTGGGGGATCCAGACCAATCTGGCAACCCTGAGCAGGTTGCGGACACTACATTTTCTGACAGCTTTATCAGACGTCACATATTAGCTCGATATCATGCAGCCCTAGTTGACAGGGTGTTGTTGATGGATTTGCATCAGCATGACATACTGTAAATTGGGTCCAGAAACTTTTGTACTCTATTCATTTCTATTGAAATCCGGTCTCCTCCCACAGCCTATAGACATGCGCTCAGGTGAATTGGAGATGCTGAATTTCCCTCTAGGTGCAAGTGTGTTGTCCACTGGACTGGTGGCCTGTCCAGGGTGTTTTCTGCCTCTTGCCCGGTAAGCACTGGGATAGGCTCCAGCACACCATTTTAAGTAGGCTAGACTACTGTGGTCAGGGTCGCCACCTTTCCACAAAACACCTTTAAACTAACCCAGTTTTGCTGTTGTACCCCTTCAAGTTGACAGCACTGTTTGCCAGTATGAGCAGAGCATTTGGGCAGTCCTTTTTTTAAGGCAACAGTGGAAGCGCTGCAGGTTAAACAACCCAGAACGTCATCTTGGGGAGCTTTTCCATGTCCATATCTTCCATTTCTGTTTCCCCCATGGCTGGTACCCCTATATGGAAAGGCAGTATGGGACAATGTCTGGAGCTTAATTCACATCTTGCTATAAGTCCACCTTAAATGATGCTGTGGGTACATTCCAGCACCTGAGGTGTTATAATAACTGCTACATCATTTAAGGTGGAGAATACGAACAAAAAAGCAGCTAAATAAGGGTGGAGATACACTTACCTGGTGTATCCTGTGTCTGTCTGTTGCATTGGTGGTGTATCTAATTTGACTTGTGCAGTGAATGGGCGGTTACTGAAAGACACTCAGAAGTGACCGAGGGACAGGTTTACAGTTTGATGGATCGTTTTGGACGTGTTTGATTGATGTTTTGATACTGAATTGAAATCATTGCATCTTTACAACTGCCATGCGAGTTGTGTTTGGGTCACCGTCCGCTCCAGCTCTTCTGTTAGAGCCGCAGGGAGGCTGACGGCGGCCTGGAAGCACCCGGCTTGTTATAATTAGAGTTACTGATTAAGCTTCAAGGACAGCTCTGCACGCGCGTATGTGTGTGCGTGCACGTGGCCAATCAATTCTCTCGTGGCGTTTCATTTCCAGTGAGTTTTTAGAGTTTCCTGTGGTTATGGTACATGCCTTGTCTTGTCAGTTTGTATGCTCATACTAGAGCTGGCCATTCTGATTATACGGTATTCATCATTGTTATGACAAATTGCATCACAGTATTTGATTTTGTAGGCATGTAATGGATGTTGTTATTACATAAATACATATTTCAGTAAGAATAATAAGACTATTTGCTTTACTCACCGTAACCTTTCTTCTCTCTAGGTATGAGCGCTGGGTTGGGTTGCCAGGTAGTGCACTTATGCTTATATATGTCTGTGTATTGTTCTCTCTAGGTAGCAGCACTGGCCCTTGTTCGGGCAGTGTCTGAGCTCAGGGTGAGTTTTAGACTTCTAACCTTCTTATACTAGCTGGGAAACATTATCCGACAGAACGCTAAGCATGGTTGTAAGTCGCTCTGGATAAGAGCGCCTGCTATATGCTGTAAATGTAAATGTATTTAGTTGCTTTATGTGCCGCACAGGAGGTAAAATCCTGTATAAAAGTGATTCATACTCAGTTTATGCCGTTTGTTTAAAATGTGGTTGTTTTTGTCTGCTCTAACTTCTCAAACTTCAAAAACGCTGAATATTATGGCATTTAATGTAGCATAAGTTTCATGATGCATTTGAGCTCTAACTCAGACAGCCACACAGTCTGATGAGTGTGATGATGGTGATTTGGAATCGGAATTCTAGTCAGATTTGATATTTGAATTAGCCGTTATTGTAAAATCTGCAACTAACAAAATTTCATTTTTTTTTTAGTTACATCAAATATATACGTTTTTGTCTGGTCTAAATGATCAAACCCCTAAAAATCTAAATATTATGACGTTTAATGTATTGTGAGTTTTATGATTATTATATTTCAGCTGTAACTCGGACAGCCACGCAGTCCAATGAGTGTGATGATGGTGATTTGGAATCGGAATTTTAGTCAAATTTGATATTTGAATTTGGCGTTATTTGCAACTAACAAATAATTCAATTTTTTGGATTATATCAAATATGTCAATATTATATATGAGAATGCGGAATGCTCAGTATGTGTTTCAGTCTAGTGATTAAATTAATTGTTGTTGTTGTTGTTGTTTTTGTTTATTAATGAAGCTTGAAATACTGCAAGATAATGGAAAAGCATCAGTAGTAAACAATCATTGTGGTAAACAGTTATTGCAAGTAGCATAAAATGCTGTTCCTGTGGGATCCAGTCCAATCTGGTAACCCTGAGCAGGTTGCGACACTGTTATGTCTGCCAGCTTTATCAGACGTCATATTTTAGGTCAATATCATGCAGCCCTAGTTATCAGGGTGGTGTTAATGGACTTGTATCAGCATTACTTACTGTAAGTTGGGTCTATAAACTTTCTATAAACTTCATTTCTATAAGTAGAAAAAAAATTGCCTTCGTACAAAACTGAGAGGACTCCTACTATAGTTTTTGGCTATTAGGCCCGAGCGAGAGTCCATCGAATGTGGTGGTGATGGCAATCATAAGTTGGATCGTCTACAAATATAGCCATTCATCGAAACCCACCACTGAACCTAGACGTGTCTACTGAGTGTTGGTATGAAATGCTGACGTAGGTCACGGATCATCCAAACAAATACATTAGCCTATCAATGCTAACAGAGCGAAGAGGCTTAGGAAGTCACGAGTGGGCCATCTTTGGTGTGGGTGATGCTAAAACCAGGGGCTCTGAGCCTCAAACCATTTGGTTGTTGTGAGTTCTGGAAGTGGATGGGAGGAAGGAATACCGGAGTCAGGCCCAGGATCTGAGAGCATTCCATGGAGTGTAGGTGATTCCAGTGGTCCCTTTGCCAGTTGGTTCCAGGGTGGTCAGCTGGGGTACCTGCTGAACCATGTGTTCAG